>JAVYIG010007072.1:0-107699 GCA_035222895.1 Strongylocentrotus droebachiensis
GACAGGCTACTTCACCACGTTCATATTGAACAACTGCCCCTGGAGAAACTCCCCCCGGACAGCTACATCATATAGGACAACTAGCCAGTGAGACAATAAGCACCCGGAACCTCCCCCCCCCCCCCCCAGTCATCTGCTCCTATAATCCATAAAACACATTCACCCCATATAGGACAAATACCTCACAAATCAACTTCTCCAGGACAATTGTCCTCACACAGCGGCACAGAAAAATGATTCGAATGGAATGACTATACCCCAGCCCCTGGACACCCCCCCCCCCCCACCCCCCCCCCCCCGGACAACTATTCCATATTCGACAACTATTTTATAGAGGGTAAACACCCCATGAAACAACTACCCGAGGCAACTGCCACGGGGCAACCCCAGGACAATTACTCCTATAGGGCTAATTGCTCCATGTAAGACATTCACGTTAATGACCCTCTAGAACAATTAGCCTCTGGACAAGTATGCTGAGACAACTACTCGCTAAGGAAAATACTTACGTAATAACCAGTGACATCCGAGTTTTGTTGAGCCTGTGGTAGTGCGTTCCAAGAGAGGAATATAGCAGTGGGTCCTTTTACATCAAGACTGAATGTTGCTGGATAGGCTGTCGGGACTAAGATAACCAGAAAATTGAAAGATTGATGCATACATACGTAAACAAAAAACACAATCGCAAAAGACTTTCAAGAAAAGTATTGAAATGTGCGAATATGACAGTGAAATATTTCGTAATCTGAATATAATTTCTATAAATTGGAATATAAACTTTGACCTTAAAGAGAAAGTTGAGTTCTGGGAAGAGGTAAAAATAGTTGGTGAGCGTTATCATTGTTATTGTGCAAATATGGAAGAACATCAGATAAAACACGTTCCCTGAAAAGCATGGCTCTTTAAATGCATTCATATTCTAAATATGACGTGTAACAGCGTACAAATCAGGACGGATTTGTAAGCCACATGTTCATGTAGTCCCATATACATATTTCTGTGTACAGGGCTTGTAACTTTACCAAGACTGTGTCAAATTTCTTATCATTTAGATGTTTCCTTGCAATACACACCAATACTTATTTGCTAGATGGTCAACTTTTTCTGATCGATAACACACCGTTTCTTTCACAATGCAATCGCATGACCAGAACTCAACTTTATCTTTAAGTTGATCTCTTGAAAGACTCATGTTAGAAGTTTATTCAGAGAACAACATAACGATGATTTCTCTCACAATAGGTCAAGATACATTTACAGATAAAATGAATTTGATGTCCAACAGATTTTTTTTTTTTTTTTTTTTTTTTTTTGGGGGGGGGGGGGGGACTGAACAACATTGAAATGTTTAGCATTAATAGCATAAAGATATTTAGCTTTGAAGCCGGGAAGGTTAGATGGCGCATGTGAAAACTCTAATATTGTTGACAATTTACAGGAAACAAAATCCCAGTTTTGGGTTGATGTCTCCAGAAAAAATAGAATGTTGTAGAAATTTACAAAATAATTAAAGTTCGGGGAAGATAAAACCACCCGTTTTCTGTAAGATAACATCTACGGTAGAATAAAACCCAAGACATACGAGTATCTTTTTCACAGATGTAGTACAATGCTGTCGAGCAGTCTTCGTCGTTATATCTCTGAGCTGCGGAGAACTCGACACAATTCTGCCCCGATGCTGCACCGTCAGGCTTCCCACTATCCCACTGCGAACCATCTGATGGGTACTCAGAGATCTCAGTCTCCCATCGGTATGTTCCTACAGATGCAGAAGAGAGAGAGACAGAGACAGAGAGAGACAGAGAGAGACAGAGAGATAAGAAAGAGAGAGGAGGATATACAGAGAGAGAGAGAGGGAGAGAGAGGAGAGAAAGAGAGAGTAAGAGATACATAGAGAGGGAGAGAGAGAGAGAGCTTGATGGTTATATCAAGTTATTGTTCAGTTAGATGACATAGAATCTGAAGGAAACAGCATACATTAACTAATTGATGATGATACAAAATCGAAATTGTAATACTAACCATCTGACATGTATTTAAGTCCGATCCAAAATCCCATGTTTGAATACCGATAGCGATAATGGTTGACCAAAAAGTTGAATTCTCTCTCTGTTTCTATGGTTACCAAGTCTCCTCCTAGATCCTGGCAGTAGTCCCGCGCGTCAGACCAGGACTTGGTGTTAGTTCCAAAGAAGTAGCAGCTATGGTCATCCCAGGCCCAGTCGCTGCTATCACACAGCGGGTGAGTGGTTGGCTGGGGCGATAGGTCCTGCTCCTGTAGAGAAAAATTAGATTGTAAAACATATTACGCATGGTCGTAGTTATTCGATAGTACGTCAAACAAAAAACGTGGGAATTTTTGTTAATTTCAGGTGGCATTTACACACACACACAAATAAAAATCGTTGATTAAGAAATAATTAAGACTAACACAAATTATAACGAAGGCTGTTTTGAAAATACGCAAAATTTAAAAATTTAAATATGGCGAAGATAAACCTGGTGATATTATAGAGATATCGACTGCTTTGAGAATAAGGTAAGAATTCTTGGTAGATTTTTGTTTGAATTCGGCATATAAAAGACATATCGACTGCTTTAATATTCGAGGTCTTGCTGTTTTTATATGCTCTTGGGAACCGCGCAGATCATGCCATTACCCCGAGGCGCGCCTGGGTGGGTGGCGCGCTGAGGGGTCACAGGGAGATGGGAAAGGGAATGTGAACAGAATTATGCTAAGACCCCCACAGCACCTCCCCCTTCATAAAATTGTCCTTGCTTAACTCGCACTTCATCCATTAGACTCCCTTCCCCGTCCCCCTCCCACCCACCCCCCCCCCCCCAATGATTGTGCCCCCTCAAAGTCTTGATCCACGCCACGCCTCTATTCACGACTATGAAGCAAGTACTGAAGTGTTGTCGTATACCGAATGATTTCTACACCACACTCCTTACAATAAAATCCCACCGCTGCCACCAAACATGGCCTTTTCATGAATCAATAACAAGTTACAATAATTGTTACAAGCTACTGAAATCATGGCACTTGATTGGCTGATAGGCTGCCACCAAACATGGCCCAGTACACTGTTTCATGAATAACAAGTTACAATAATTGTTATAAGCTACTGAAATCATGGCATTTGATTGGCTGATTGGCTGCCACCAAACATGGCCCAGGACACTGATTCATGAATCAATAACAAGTTACAATAATTGCTATACGCTACTGAAATCATGGCATTTGAGTGGCTGAGAGCAAATTTATCATTTGTTATTGATATCAGATTAGTTTTTTGGAACAGGGCCCTGGTTCACACAATGTGTTATCAATAACAAGAGTCATAATTATATGGCAAGTGTGCTCACATCTAATAAAGTTAAATGGTTTCAGTAGCTTATTATCAATCATTGCAACATTTTATTTCATACACATTATAATAAAACAGGGTGTAGATCAAGCGTCAACGATAAATTATTTCCAAACCAGTTTAAGAATGCCCTCGAAATTAGCTAAAATCTCATGTTAGATTACTATCTTTAAATAGAATCCACTTTCGACAAATCAGTTTGTGCTATTTCGGGTATTATCAACATTTCAGTCTTTCAGAACAATATCATAAGTCAACATTTCTGTAAAAGCAAAATTAACATTTTCCTGATATATTAGTAAAATTATCAATTAAGTGCAATCCTAGTGTGCTTTATTTACCTATGGCCTCTTTGCAGAAGAAATGTTGTCCAGTCTGTACTGTTGAATCAATGTATTCATCCGACGAGAATACATACATGAGAACCCCGTTTTCATTGATACCTCCATTTGGTTCTCCGCTTTTCCAGTTTGTGTAAACTGCGTCATTGCCTTCCGCATCCTTCCATGTGCCTGGCAACAATAAAGATATCGATGACGATAAAACTAATGATTTAAAAATAAATGATTATACGATTGCTATCGTAACATTATACAGATAATGCTGACAGAAGAAAAGATATGCTTCTTATGAGCGCTTTATATTTCAATGGAAAACATGTAACTTTTGAAGAATATCTCAAATCAAACAGCAAGTAATTGAAAGGGTGACAGATAAAATAAAATGGAGACTGCAAAGGAAAGTCTTTTTCTTTACCACTTATTTAAGTGTTAGCACTTTTCTTTGAATGTTTGCTAAATCAAGCAAATTCCAACTAGTACAACTATGTCATTTGATTTTTTTTCGACAAAAAATACGTACCTTCTTCTTCGATGTCATTTAGTCCAATCCAGAATATAGTGACAGCCTTCTGTGCCCATCTAAATATTCTTTTTACATAGTCATACTCGTCTAAATCTGATGGGGTCACGAGGTGACCTAGAAAACGAAACATGGCAAGACATTTATAAGATCATTTTATTATCTGGCTATGTCTTTAAGATTTCCATATTAAAGATAAAGACCAGTTATGGTCATGCGATTGCATTGTGAAAGAAACGTTGTGAAATCGATCAGAAAAGGTTGATCATCTAGCATAGATGTACTGCAAGGTTCTGGAATCATCAAAATGATAAGAAATTTGGCCCAGTCTTCATAAAATTACAAGCACTGTACTCAGAAAGATGTATATGGGACTACGCACACGAGCGCGGCACGTGCGTTTTTATCTCACACAGTCCAATAGATAAACTAATTTACCAAATATATCAAATAGTAGGCCGTTTCCCGGCAAAAAAAATTATCATCATGTATTATTCTACACATATTCTTTCACATGATTGGTAATAAGAGCTTCCATTTCATTTTTTGAAATTTGGGCGTTTCCAATACTGGTCTTTACCTTTAAGGAAATAGATGCGATATTAGGACAAAACGTATAAATATTAAATTACATTATCTTTTAAAAAGTTATAACTAGATATTAAAACGAAAGGAAAGGAAATGAAATTCTTTTAGAAAGGTTTTTTTAAATCATAATTCAAATTTGGATTTTGCTCTTATGACAGTTCTTTCTTCACGAAAGTTTTTTCTTGATTTGAGAAGGTATCCTTCCGATGAGTCACTTAGTACGCTGGTCAATCTTTCTGGGTCACCCGAAGAGGGAGCTATTGTAGGAGAATGGTCAGAGTATGGTGGTATAATAAGGAAGTTTACAGATAGCACGTGGTACAAATGACCCCAAATATCCACAGATCTTTTACACATGGAGAAGTTCCGCTTTGAGCATCTTAGAATTATAACTGCCAAAGTCCTAGATGTGCTTCATGAATACCTTTTGTTTGACCTCTTGAAAAGAATACTTCCACCTGCGTATCATAGAATGTACCGTTGGTGCATAAATGAATAATGCTACATAACTTTCATGAGCGCATATCCAGTATTCATCTCTGTGGGTTTTACCATTTTGGTACAAATGACCTTTATCTGCCCATGCGCAGATTGTATCTGTAAACTCCCTTATTATCGGTGAAGACTCTTGAATATAAGAGAGGTCTTTGGCCCTGTTTCAACAAAACTTGTCATCTATAACAAGTTACAATAACTTGTTAAGCTACTTGAATCCTTGCATTTGATTGGCTGTGAACAAATTTGTTATAGATACTTGTTATTGACCAAAATGTTATTGAAACATGGCCCAGGATAGATCCTTCATGGATGCTTATATCCTTGGACAAATTGTATTAAATGGGTTCCTGGCGATGCTGGGGTAATGACAATTACAGGGCCCCAGGAAGAGCATTTTTTTAAACTGATGTGGCTACCCTGGGTAAATAAGACCGAAATGTTGCCATTATTGATATTAATCACGAGAGACATTATTTGATATCAACTTTGAGAGAGTCACACTATTATACAGAACTCACCGCCTTGCTGTTGGCAATATATCTCTGCGTTGAGCCAAGTGTAGTATCCATGGTAGGGTCTGTAACAGTAGGAATCCCGCTGCAGCCATCCGCTTGAACAACTGTTTGACTCTACAAAGAAAAATATTACATTTCTTAAATTGCCAAGGAAACCATGGATAAAAGGGACAATTTGGATATATGCAAATTATGGTTAGACGATATTGGGCAGGTAGGCGCGTAGCCAGGGGGGAGGTGGGGTGGTCGCCCCAAAAAACACCGGCCCCCAAAAAAAGAGAGAGAGAGAGAAAAGAGCAAAAAGTCGAGAACGGTACAACGAATCGTCTTCTTTCTCTAATAATTAATGAAATTCCCCCCTCCCTGCACCCACCCCCTCCCCCAAGGGAGCGCGCTTTGCGTGATTACTACCGTCCCCCCCCTATAATAAATTCCTAGCTACGCGCTTTGTGGGCAGGAAGGTCAGGTTGCTATTACACCTCTGTAAACTATTTAGTCTTCACAAAGATCAATTAGACGAACATATTAGACGGGAAAATGCACCTTGACATAATGACTTAGAAAAAGAAAGAAAGATGGAGAAGAAGAAGAAGAAGAAGAAGAAGAAGAAGAAGAAGAAGAAGATGAAGAAGACGAATATATATATATATATATATATATATATGTATATATAGGCGTGAAGAAAATGGTCAGAGTTGATAATTCTCGCACTTTTATATATATATATATATATATATATATATGCAGAGTGAGTCCAACAAAAGTTTACACCTAGAAAATTGATAATTTATTTAAAAAATCATCTATGAACAGTAAATTATTATACATATTATGAAAGAGCGTTTTATCCCAAATCATTGGGTACCATTTTTGTGTGGTATGTGTTCACACTTGGATGAACAGGAAGCATTGTTTGCGAGAGTGCAAAAGTCGACTTGCGCCAAAGTTGCTTATGTGATGTTTGAATAAAACAATTGGGATTTGGGTATTAATTTGCTCTTTGCAGATCCAAGTAACATCCCTTAAAAAATTAATCATGCCACACATATAAAATAACGAATATCAAATATTAACGAACATTTGGGCGCGTGTGTGTGGGTGTGTGTGACATTGCCCTTTGCACAAAAATATAAGATGCATTTCATTTGATACATTCAATTCATTCTCTCACTCCGTTGATCCCAACATAATACATACAAATTCACTTTGGCGCAAGTCGATTTTTGCACTCTCGCAAACAATGCCACCTGTTCATCCAAGCGTGAACACATACCACACAAAAATGGTACCAAATGATTTGGGATTTAACACTCTTTCATAAGATATATACAAATTTACTGTACATAGATGATTTTAACAATAATTAGTATATTTTCTAGGTGTAAACTTTTTTTGACTCACACGGTATAGGCCTATATCTCAGTACTCCCGGTGAAAAAATCGTTCCCAGGGCCCTGCCATCCCCCGGAAAAATACCTCCTCGAACTTATGGGCTTTCGTATCAATGCAAAACGTAGGGTATTATCATCATATTCATTGTTGATATATCATATATTTTAGCCTATCATGTATGATTGTTGCAGGCACAATTACGACTATTATACCTTAAAAGATATTTATCAATGAGTTTTTTTTTTCAATCATCTATAGAGAAAAATGATTTTGATACGTTGCTTACCTGAATAAGGATCTACCATGGGGTCCACTGAAAAAGAAAAAGAAAAAGAATAGATAATTTTTGTCTTCTTCTTATAGTTCTTTAAATAAACCTGTAAAGAGACGTCGACTACACATTAACAAAAAAAAGTTATACTTTCCTTCATATTGCAACAGAGTGAAAATACATAACATTATCAAAAAACATATAGCTCCGTTTAGTCGTATTTCACAACGCCCCCTATCGTCAGAGTCAGCAGCCATACATGTTAGCCTATGGAATTGTACCAAAAAAATCGTTAAAAATTCTTTTTTTGTTTTGTTTAAACGAAAAGCACATCCACCCCGACTTACGTTATCACTAGCTCTTTCATTGGAACCCTCATGTCTCATTGACTTTTGAAAGTTCACCCACCGTAATTTGATCAAAATAGGTTGCAAGCTCGTCATTGCCTATAATACACATGTGAAACAAGTCGAACTTTGGACTCAGTTTGCCAAGCGATTTTCAGATTATAGGTCAAGCACACGAAGCATAAGAAGCATGAATTATCATAGATCACTTCTGCTTGGTTCATTATGTCCATTTCATCCAACCTCCCATCGTAATTTTTCCATTTAGTAAAAGTAAACATTTTGGTAAGCAAAAACATGAATATTCATGAACGGTCAGACAATACAGCCTTTTAGTACGTAACGTATAGTGAAAGGGAATGGGCGATGATCCGTCCAGGAGGTAGGGGTCAGTGGTTTGTGCTGGCAATGTTCCAGCGAGCGAAAATTAGACAATCGGAGCAATATGGATGACATCCACTTTGACACATAGGAACAAAACAGATTCTTTCGCTTTGGTTTTACTTTTTTTTTCTCTTTAAGATCAACCGCGGATTTCTCATTCACAGGGTTTCAAGATCAACGGGGACCATTTAAAAAACAGAAAGCACCACACAGGGGGTCACTAGATGTGGGGCATGTTTAATGGAGGTGCTACCCGTGCCCCCCCCCCCCCCCCCCCCCCATATATTTGACTCACTGATTCGGACAAGGAGGTGATAGTCAGCACCGCTGGTGGTGGTGACGGTTTGATCATTCTCTTCGCTCAAATAGCAGCCGCCATCCGATGGATGAAAGTCGAAAGAGCGACATACAAAGCTCGTAGCGGCCACACAGGCGGCGGCGCACTGGTTGACGGTGAGACCTGACTGATGGTCATTGTTATAACCCGATAGATGCCTCTCTCTGATTAACATGAAATCTGTACGGTCAGTGACGATGTCTGTGTAAAGGAGTTAAAGAGTGGGAAGTGAAATGAATATTGATACTTGTCCATTAAATAATTTTATAATTCAGCGTATGTTTGTTAAAAATATTAGGAAATGAATTATTACGAGCTTTTCGTAAGCCCTATACTTTAAAACTTATTTGTCTAACTGCAATGGCTTTTCTTTTCGTATTTAAGAAGTATATTTTCAGTTTGATATATTCCCCCCTGAAACCTTTGATGTCTCAGTTAAACTGCTTATTTCATTACCTTATAATTTGTATAGCTCTGATGCATAGGCTGCAGGGGCGGATCTAGCTTTTTGCTAAGGGGGGGGGGTTTGACCAAAATAATGACGATGCGGAGCATCGTCCACGAGCCGCGAAGCGGCGAGTCGATTTTTTCGGGGGTGTTTATTTGAACCCCGTAAGTGATGTTTTCCTGGCATCTATTAACACAATGGAGACCATAAAAAGCAGTGCATGATAACGTCTTTTTAAATCAAGTAACAGTTTAATACACAGTTATATCCAGAGTTATCATGTGTTTGGTTAGGTTACCAGATGAGTTGAATATCTTCTCACAAGATTTGCACTTGAAAGGGTTCTCTCCAGCGTGCGTTCTTTTTTCTTTCTTTTTTTTCTTTTTTTTTCTTTTTTAAAATTTTTTTTTGGGCCGCCCAAGGGGGGGGGGGTTTAAACCCCCTAACCCCCCCCCCCCCCGTAGATCCGCGCCTGGGCTGCTGTGTGATGGAAAGCACTTAATAACAGTTGTACATCATTTCCATTGGCATATTCCTTCATCTCGCATTAGACTAATCTATGAATATGGGTATATATACATTCGTCAACAGAAGGGTTTAATATATTAAAAACACGATATATCGAGAATCATGCTCTTCATGATTCACATTTTGCATTTAATTCTCTTGACCATTTTTTTGGTTAATTTTCCAATGATTGGTATCTCACTGCAATCCTTTTTTTCTTTGTTATTATGTAACAAACTTACAAGATTCATCTCCCTTGCAGTAAAGGGGTTCTAGAGTATAATACCCTGACTCGCTGGCGTCTCCTGTATCACCAAACCTCATTTCAGTGACCGGTAAGGTAGTCTTATCGGTAAGATACCCCGAGTCCTCTCTCCAGTTATTGTCGTTGGTATTGCAGTTGCAGTGGTGACCGTTGGTACAGGTGCCTGAGGATTGAGACGATTATATTCAATATATAGTCAATGTATAAATACATGTAGCCGGTGATGCATTTCTGTTCCCCTTTATCGTGATCAGGGTCCGGACTTTAAGAGTTGCGATTGATACGAACCAATCGCAAGTTTAAAGTCTCATATCTCTTATGTACATAGTTGCAGTGGCGGATCCAGGGTGGGGGCTTCGGGGCACGGGCTCCCACCCCTAGCAAAAAAAAAAAAAAAAAAAATAGATGGTAACCACAATTTTACCTTTTTATTTTGCTCAAGGGGGGGGGGGGGGGGGGGTGTGGAGTAAAAAAATAGTGCTCACTGCCCCCCCCCCCCCCCTGTTCAGCAAAAATTAAAATAAAATTAGTGCTCATTACTCATTTGAACTCGAAAGGCCGTTGTTCCGGCCTCGCCGACAAAGTAAAATAACCCGAAAGGCCGGCCTCATATCACGTAACTTCTTTTGAGCTCGGCTTGAAGTTTGGGTGACCCCATTTTTGATCAGGTGATTAGATACATGTACGTCATTGTCCGGGACTTTTGATATTCCAGGCGTAATTTTCTTGAATTTTGATCGAAGAAAAAAAGGAAAAATCCATGGAAAACGGCAAGAAAACATATAGGCCTACAGCCGAGGAGGTTCGTGCACTAACACTGGGAGATCAGGCGGAAGACATTGATGACTCTTAATATTGTCAGAGTAGTGATTTTGAGGATGAAATCGATACGGAAGATGAGGTTGCAGCGGCTGCGTTGGTAGATTCAGCGGTAGGCCTACCTATGCACGACCAGCTCGATACAAGCGGGACAGATCATTGTCAGTGTAAGTGTGCCGATGGAGCAATATTTAAGCCCATATAGAGAAAGTATCTTTCATAGATTTTGACGTATTTTTGACATAGGTCAAACATGTGCATAACTTATGAAATAATTCAGGGTATAGCTCACGAAATATGAGAATAATTCAGGGACTCACCAGAGTTCCCGCAAGCGCACTGTCCGCTATCAGTCGTGGCTCCGCCCCAGTAGTTCTTCTGGTTGCCGTCTCTGTCGTACCACGCGGTATAGCCAGTCAAATAAGAACCGTGACATTCATACTGTAATCCATGAAAACAAAACAAAACACATAGTAATTATCTGTATCAAGTCTCCGAAAAAAAATCGACTAAGACACGTTGCGTTGAATACATTACAAAATATTGATGTATTTTGTTGCTACTTCATTACGTACATTTCCCCCCTCCATAGTTTCTCTTAAGCTTTACCCGTTATAACAATAATGTGAAATATATTAAGTACTTATCTTGAACTGGTTGCATTTGTAGAAATCTAAATGAAGAATAGAATTATAAAATTCCCGTACTTCTAATCATGAAAAACAGGAGGGGAAAAGTTATGATAAAGAATTAAAAAATGGAAAATAGCGAATTGATTAATTCCACAAGGTGAAAGAGACCAAAAAAGAAAGGCTCTAGCAAAGTTACTTTTAAATTGTTTAAAATTTGAACTATGAACTGAAAAATGTCGCTGTAATTCATGATCTTACCTTGATGTATTGAGAACACGATGAACTGATATCTGCTGTCATGGCAACCTGAGCGATACTTCGATCTTCGTAACGGATTGATCGTGACCCACTTCCAGCGCTCTCATATCCAGTAATTAGTGATCGATATTCCTCCTGATGGGACATCATCGTAATACCTGGAGAAAAAAGTTTGATATTCACTTTAATGAGCTTTTGTCGAGTGGTTTTGAATTTTGGCGGACTGAAGATGTGAAGGTCATATATTCGAGTACCTAAACTTTGGCTAGACACTATAAACATTTCATATGCAGTAATTCGTGATCTAAACGCCTCCTGATATCACATAATCGTAATACCGGAAGAAGAAGAAGAAAAAAATCATTTTCATGCACGGATGATTTAAAACTTGATTGACTGAAATTACGAAGGTTAAAGATGCGAGTTTCGGCATGGCATTAACGTCCATTGGCAAGACCTTAATGGTACTTTTATATCCAATTATCAATGATCGATATGCGTTCTGATGGGTCATCATTTTGATCTTTTTAATTCATATTTTATCAAATGGTTTAAACTCGTAGTTTAAGGTCGTAGATTCAAGCCCCGGAAATACTAATTATATTCAATTGCAGCTTATCCTGCATGCTAAAATAGTATGAAGGTTTTGCAAACAAATGATTATCAGTGATAACGCTGATGAAACCCATACATTGAAGAAGAAACAGAACTGATGCAAGGGCGGATTCATGATTGTAAGAAATCGAGGACCTAAAATCATCGACATTAGCTTTTCCTATCAAACCTCCAAAATACCATCTAAGCTCTCAGGAGTGAGAGGGGGATAGCGATTATAAACCATAGAATTTCTTGTTTGCCTTAGTAGGGGGTCCGCTGCAGTTTCGCCCTCCTCCATCCAACCCCACCCCTCCCCCACGGTACATAGAAGTATACCTTAAAGATAATACAAAGTTTTGGTATGGGGTCATGAATTTGGTTTAAATGAACATATTGGAAGCATATGCGATCTTACAATATTCAGTGATCGTAGTCGCGGTTGAAATCGAGTCTAAAGTTATAAAATTGTAAATAATAAACTGTTTATGTTGTATAGCTCCCTTTCAAGGTCAAGATATTAATTAAGCTATAAAACAATGTTTCTTGATTAAAATCTACCGATTAGCTATACCCGTTTGGAAACTATATATCATAACTACATATTCTGATATTTTCATGATCGCAGCTACCATTGTGCGGCCGCGTAGGCGCTATTAGAAATTCATCATTTTTTCTCGAAAGCAGAAGTGTTTTAGGGGCTAAATTTTCGAGTGCTTATGATACATCCACAGGGGCATCTAAATATATCAAAATTGTAAAGAATCACTATCCACCCAATTTTCAAATTGCCCAAAACTTTGTATCACCTTTAACACCCAATACTTTACCTGTGCTAGCATCCGTCGTCATATCACAATACACTCGGAATGGTTCGACACCGGTGTTTCTACCATCAGGATCAATGGTGTAGTATCCACTCGATGTGTAGCCTTTACGTTTCCAATCTGCACATGACACTGTGGGATAAGAAGAAGCATGTCAAAGCAAACCTCAGATTTTACTCTTCATTTCTAAAAACACGCAAGGATTGGGGAAATTGCCACAAACATTAAGATACCATCATTTAAATACCACGTAGGCATTCACGAAAATATATTAATCAGTTAGGGCAAACATTATATCCTCACTTATTAAACAAATACACAAGAAACAAAACAGAAACAAAAAAGAAACAAACAATCAAACAAAGAAAAAAAACGATCAAACGAAATAGCCTTTTTGGTAACTGTGAGGGGATTTCGTCAAGGCCGTATAATAGGTGTAACGGACAAAGAAAATGGTTTTGCCGGCGTCAAAAAAAGAGTAGAAATTGTAATTTCTCACCTTTATTGAGAGGATATTTGCAGATGTAACCATAAGAACCCCAACAATCAGCATCATTCCATATTCCATCTGAACTCCAGCGTAGCACGGCACAATTTTCGGTTCCACCAGCTGCGTGTAAACAAAAACGTAGTGCAAACGAACCGTCAATGTCTTTCAACGGGCTAATCTTAGTTTCGATCATTCATTTTGTTTATGAAAAGTACATTTGCATTTTGTTATTCTATTTGTTTTTATAATTTTTTTGGGTAAAATATAAACGTTTTATTTTCCTTTGTTTGTAGTGACTTGACCTTAGAAGAACTTTACATTTGTATATATTATTGTCTTGACTTTATTGGGTGGCTAGAAGTCTTGCCTTGTATCGTCACCCATTTCTATAGTGACACCTGCAACATTACTAGAGTGCCACACATACTTTATTTGGCAAGCACATTCTAAACCCTATTGTATTGGGATGTGCAACCACCCAATGTACTGGTATAGCCTACACATACACATTACACTTGCTTTTGCCACACCTATTTTCATCACTTCTCCTAAGCTGTTCTTATAAAGCACACGTCTTTTAGAGAGAGTCTACACCAAAGCTAATTCAGCTTCATCGTAATTCATGTCCTACTTCTTCGCTTGATTCTCTACTTGGATCTAAGGCCTTATTACTTTATTGAGACTACGAGTTTCCTCTCCTTTACTTCCTCCGCAAAGAAGCGATATTACTTTGTATATAGTCTAAATATTCATATTCTTTCAACGGGTACTGTGCAATAAATGAACGACTACCTATAATTCACCTTGTAAATATATATTATCTCACTGTGACTTGTGAGATAATTTGTCCCAACGATTAGCAGGCACGTAGCCACGGGGGGGGGGGGGGGCACGTGCCCCCCCTAAAATTTCAAAGATCGATTGAACTTTTGTAGACCCCTTTTTTTTACCTCGATCGATTACATGTATGTGCCCCCCCCCCCCCCCCCCCCCCCCCAAACATCGAACTCTGGCTACGTGCCTGCCAATTAGTGGTTCACTTATTCTGGTGCCGGTTTCAGCAGGTGTTGCTACTAGACAATAATGTTTATGTGCGTGTGCGGGGTGTGCACGTGTATGCGCGAGTGTGCGCGTGCGTGTGTTTATATCTTGCATACATGTAGGCTAATATGCCATGTTCACCCTGCCAATGGTACAATGCATTTCTTTTACTACACTGAACCATGAACCTGAGTTTATATGTTTACATGCTTTCTTAGATAATGTTAATAAGACTGTTACATTGAAAAATCTGATTCGTCTAATGGACAGGCGATGTAATTTCATCCTATCCCTCTCTCATTGTACTTACACGGTTCTCCAGAATACCAGTTGGTGTAGGACTCCACCGAACCATCGGACCAGGCCCACGTTCCCTCTTCGTCCATGTCTGTGAAGCCGATCCAGTAAGTATTCGTCTCGAAGGTCCGTCTTAAGACGTTGAATCACACACAAAAGCAAGATTTAAATTATTACGATTGAACACGTAGCGATAAAAAGCGATAAAATGAGAAAAGATGAATCAAGTTCGTCGATGAGTTTGTCAAAATATTTACCGTATTACTATAAGGACAACAACAAAAACAAAACAAACAAAACCACCTATGAAGTGGTATCCAGTCTTAAATATTGTTTGAAATTTTGAAACATTCCACCTTCTCGCAATTATTTCCAGCTGTTCCTTTTTAGTATCTTTTCAGCAGTCTCTGAATTCTTCCCGAAAGTGAAAAGTGGTTTACTTGCTTAGACTCAAGCGCCAGAAGCTCGGATACATTTCTTTCTCCTTTAAATTATGCCAAGGCCTTGATGCGCTACTGGTTGATAGACCATCCTACACTAGAAGCCCATTCCCGGGGGGGGGGGCTGAATATCGGTTTGAAACATGCGTAAAGGCATACTAGCAGAGTACTAGGAGCAACTCAAGTATAACTCAAGTATTACTCAAATTATGAAGTTCATACATCACCCCAATTGAGAAATTATATTTTCATTTGTTAATGACCAGACCCAGCCAGTTTCGAAGGTGGTGGTGGGGGGGGGGGGGTGAATAAAAAAAAATATCAGCCATAGCCTTCCCATATCACTGTGAAACTTAACTGCCATTCTTTAAAGGCCCACTACACTACTTGTAGCTACTTGCGCCCTCTATATAACAAACCATGCCTAATCGGTGACCATTCGTCCCCCATAATCCTCTTTTTCTTATGTTAACTGAGAGCTGAGTTGATGAGATAACCACCTGTCCAGTGACCTTGCAGGGCAGTCTAATCCCTCCTGTAAACTATGGCAGATACGCTTTAAGTACAACACAACAACAAAAAAATAACTTCTTAATCGTCGATTTTCGCCCCCCCCCCCCCCCCCCCCTCCTTCACAGAATCCTGGAACCGCCCCTGACAGACCTACCTAGAGAGCTTGAGTAGGAAGTCATTCTCTTCCTGATCAGAGACGCTAACCAAGTCAGCTTCATCGTGAAGAGCTCGACATGCCGCCATGGATTCGCGAAATTTGGAGGTCGATTCGACGAGTTTATAGCACCCGTTCCGGTTCCGCTTCCAACCAGAGTCGCATATCGACTGGTCATCATTCCCGTCATCTAAACATAAAGAACATAGACATTAAAAAATTGTTCCCCCATTATACAATTCATACAATTATATCAAATTTTGTCTTTATTTTATTACATAGCGTAAACCCAATAAAATACTTCACATTCTCGTCTACCTGTCGTATTCTCTCTCTATCTCTCTCTCTCTCTCTCTCTCTCTCCCTCTTTCTCTCTCTCTCTCTCTCTCTCTCGCTCTCTCCCACTCTCTCATTCTTTATCTGAGGGGAACTAGAAAATTCATAGTTTGAACAGTAACATCTCGTTTTCTTGTTATTCGAAAATGTATACATTTCCTATTTTTTCTCAACATTTTAAAATAAATGTATATACATGTACAATATACAAGATACCTCTAAGCTAGCAGACGTCGTCTCCGCTAATATTCCCGGAGTTTGAATATTATCAATATGTTGATGTACTCACCATAGTACTTGTGAAGAAACGCAACCGTGTCAGGGAAACCTCTACTTCCTGCATTGTTGGCGAGAAAATACTATTACTTTGATGTAGCAAAGTCGAAAGGAAAACATAATGGCAAAAGATCAGTATATGTCTGACGTACACATATTAACCTATGGTTTACATATCACATTCTACACCTAAAATTCCTGGGCAGAGGTTTGTTAGGGATGACTCACCTGACGTAAAACGTTCCTTCATGAAAAGAAAATTGATATAGTGTGACGTCATTTATGTATCGAGGAATCCGAATAGATATTGGTAAATAATTACTCTTCTTCAAACTTCATTCACAACAAGATTTTTTTTGTTCGTACCCGATTCCCATGTCTGATATGTAGAGGCAGCACTGTAGATGAAGAAAGGTGTACCGTAGTAACCATCCCAACTACATCCTTGGTTAGTACCGTAGTCAATGACAACGAACCAACCAGCATCGATAGAGCAACCTCCGTATTGACGATTGATGAAGAATCTGCGCTGTCCACTAGTGCCTGTACTGTATTACAATAAACAAGTATTCAATCAAAATCGAATGTCTTGATATATAAAAATTAGCAGATATCATCATCATTGTCGTCGTCGTCGTCATCATCACCATCATCATCGTCATCATCATCCATACCATCATTATCAAAATTGTGTCATATTCATCTTAACCATCAGTGGTGTAACTAATGTCCTTGGCAAGACATTGATCTACATTTGCCACACTCAACCCAAGTGATGTAAATGGGTACCTGGCAGGAATTAATTCCTTGAAATGCTAGAGCGCCGTAATGGTAGCCCGTGCTAAAGCCAGGGTGATAATCGGGAGCGCCAGGAATGTCAAGTCTGACAGACATTGGCGCTATACAAGAACCCACTATTATTATTATTGTTATTATTATTACGGGGAAGTGGCTATATTTTACATCACGGCCAACTTGTCAGGTAATTTGATCCGACTACCGTACCTTCAAATTTGACGAGGAAAACCGCTCTCAAACACCCAAAATGTATATGATTTTGTTTTGAAAGTGACCTTGTAATGCGTTAATCGATTCTCACCCTGCCATTGACTCGAAGTTCTTGGTATCCGTGTAGATGTCAGTATAAGGTGCATAGCTGATGTAGTTTGTATGATACCAGGACGTACGACTAGTTCCTGATGTGTCGAACGTCAAGCTCCGGACCTCAACACCGCTAGAGTAGTAAGCGAACTTGATCTGGGGTAGAAACGAGAATGTTATGTCTTTTATTCATAGTCCATGCAAAATTGACAAAGTATAATGTCATGCATTATTACACATGCCATTGGGAATGTATTACGCAGAACAATAATACAAAGCAAACATAGCTCTTTTTGAACAACTGGCCCTTCGTCCACAAAGTAACCAGCCCTACCTGAACCATAATCCCACCCCCATTACCAGCCCGTCTCTGATGGAAACAGGGAACATAATTTAAATCAAGTGTAATTAAAAAAATGACGTAAATATCTGCAATTGAAGACGGGAAATATACCTGTTCAAGCGAGCTGGTATCGTAGCTATTTGCTTCAGAACTCTTGTATGTTACCGATGTCGATGTGAGAATGTTAGCCGTGGTCGAGCCGTCATTATAAGTCGATGCTCCCGTATACAAGTCATAGACGTTAATGCTTGACCCTCGTGTCACCTTCATTACAAGCTGCCAATCTAGTTTTCACCGAGTAAGATAAATAGGAAATATGAAGCGAAAGAGTAATTTTTGAAATTACAGGTAATGTTGAATGGTCGGGCCGCCAATCTCGTGATAATTCCCATTAAAAACCTTAATATGTTAATATGTACCTTCAACCTTGAATGGCTTCAGTAAACCTTCCTACTCTTGTTCAGAAGGTCCACTAGTCTAAGACTTAGAAATTCGATCTTGACTAGTGAACTTTTGGTGTCGTGGACATGTCACCTGTTGAAACGTACAAGTTTTCAGAAGGTCTATCGGGTCCAGAAATGTCATCTTGCAAACCTTTGGTGCCATAGGCATGTAGCTAGTGTTGTGAATTTTGCCGGAAGAGAGCACGAGACCAAAATATTTGGCCTCTGAACCTTTGGTTAACTACGATGTCACCTACAAAACTTTTGTTTAGTTCAAACTCGAAACTCTCAGTACTGGATGTTAGCGTTTAAAATTAAAATCAGTGTCATATTCCAGGGAGCTATAGAAGGGCACTACTTTGGCATTTTAATATCAAAATCGTAACTAACCATCAATAGGATCATTGGCATCAGTTCCACACTCTGAGGAACTGGAGTAGTAACACTCGTTGGGGTACAGTTGACCACAATGTGTTCCACCCGTCACACAGCACGCACAGTCCGTACGGGTCGAATCAAATGAACATGTGCATCCGGTCTTCGTTGCAGTGTACTGTATCGGTGCTACCAAAAGGAATGAAAATCGCATTCAAAGTTATGTTATATTTTTACTCTGATTAAAAAAAGAATATACAATCATAAATGGTTATCCAGCTTTCATTTGTTCTATCTTCCCATATGTTTAGTTCATTAAGATAATCAATGTTTATATCTAGTTATTCCTTTCATTATTTTGAATATACTAAAATGATCGAATGTAACAAGAAATTATTTTCCCTGGGAAGAATATTATGATTGCAATTTATAGTCTTTATCATCCTATTTATTTCCCATTAAAATAACATGAGTATTTATGATTTTGTGTGTTAACGCTGGGACATCGTCTTAGTCACATGACATGATGTCCGCTTACTGCCCCACTTGTTTAATTTAATTTTTATAATATCTCCAATACCTGCATTACAAGTATTAAACCGCATGCAGTGATGCACTAAGACATAGATAAATCCATATACTTACCCCTGCAGACGCTGACCATAGTGGTAGTACAGGTATAATCATCCCATGTACCACTGGAATACATCCCTGCACAGTTGTATTCGTGGTTTCCATTTGGTTCTCCAGAGTTCCAGTTGGTATAACTCAACGTAGAACCATCCCACCAAGCCCATGTACCATCACTATCAGTGTCAGTTATACCTGCATGGAAGAAACAAGCAATAGTCTTTTGAGGCTCTATAATATGAGTGGCTGCATGAGCCACTATTGCATTGGCGGCAGCGGTGGGATTGACTAATGTCATTATAGGTACACAAATGTGTTAAATCATGATGGAGCAGCAACTATTTCACCCTAAAATGATGTAAAAGTCACTCTCAGCAAATACATACGAATGATTATGAATATAAGACCTTTCTGTTCAGTGGCTGGTTCTTTAGAAATGTTTAGTTTTAGAACTTTGAGTCTATCCCACTCTTGACACCAATTTATAGAAACCCTAACTTTTAGGGGAGAAAGCCCTCAGTCCTCATAAGTGAGTATTTAAGAAAGTAAATATTTGTTTAAGGACTTGTACAAGTAACCTTATTGTGATGATTCAGACGTCACATACATTTTGTTAATGAGCCAGTAACAATTAAATGAGCCATTCTTCAGTCCACTTAATATCAAATTGTAAAAAGTCTTAATGCTTACCGATGTGTGCCTTGGAATATCCACTCATGACCCCAGCCACATGACCATTGACACCGCTATCTGCAATACTGGCCAGATGACCGCCCTGAGTCTCGCAGTAAGCCTGGGCGTTCTCCCATGTCAGTGTATCACTGTTCAGATAATAGCAAGCTGAACTATACTGCTGCCAGTTCTTACGACATTGGGATGCCCCGTCTGAATAAAATATTATATTTAACGAATAGTAATTTTAATTTCCATTCTATTTATTCTATTCGACATATTGCAAATGAAATTAATCATATTGATTATGATTGCTTTAGCAATATCAAGTTGTTCATAATTTGGATTTCTTACACAGGTTCAAAAGAATATATTATCATGTTAGGACAGATCAAAATCATTTACAAAGTATTTGATGATATATGAACAAAATGTTGTTAATGGTAATATAATAACATGAGTCATAAAGTTACAACATGAGGGATTAGTCACCAAATGAAAAAGACAGGGTTTTACCAACAATGATATGATATTTCGTTCGGTCATAGTAAACTAATTATAGAATAGGCCTAATTCACTCCAGCAGAAATAAAGATAAAGGTTTACATTCTAACCAGACTTTGTAAGATAATGAAATACATGTTTGCATGGTTCCACACAGTAATAAAGCCTTGCTAATGAGTGCATTTATAACAATAATCAAAACAATGATACATATCGTGACTTTAATGTCCTCATTGTTTCCTCGAAATAGCGAAGGAGAATACTTGAGTCTTTACAGCATAAATGATTCTAGGTATCCCATACCATTTACAAAATTAATAAGTGGTTAGTTTTCTGGTCCACAATATTTTGAAATGCAATAGACCGCAAAGAAATTTAAAGAATAAAAAATTACAACAAACTTACCGACGACGACAGTTCCCAGAAGGAGTAATATTAATGCACCTAAAGTATATAAAAACAACATCATATTATTAGTACAAATTAGTGAGAACGTATTAAGAGACCAACTCAACGTTACACTCGAATGCAACATATTACAAATTTTAGAGCAATGTAACTTTAAGTGAAATCTGTAAAATATCATACGAACTTAGATTACTACCTTTTCTAATTATTCCGGTACTTTCATTTACAATGTGAAATAAGTCAACGTGCTTGATGGAGCTCTTGTTATACTATAAACATGATTAAAATAATTTTAAAGATTTCAACTTTGCAGCAACAGAATCAAACATAATTTGGGCCTTTTCCTGAAATTTTAGCTTCTGGTAAGTCGACAAAATATTCCAACCACTTAGAGAAAGCATGGAATATATCATTCTTCGATAAAACCTAGGAAGATAAATTCTTTAAAAAATACTTTTTAATTGATTGATGCAATACAAAAAATGAAAATGGGGTTACTATACTCACTCAAAGAAAGCATGGCGGATTAATATCCTAAGATCCTTTTCAATTATTGAATAAAGTTTGACTTTTAGCATGACATCTTAAAGCCCATCTTTGGATGGTGCGTCTTCGAAGAATGGCGTCCCAAGTTAAGGTGTACTTTTTGTATTAACTTGTCAAAATGATAGTCTCTGATATCAGACACGTGGTCTTGAATTATAATCACAAGATGTCAGAATCAAATGAAGTTACACGTCTACCCCGTGTATATATTTGAAAAAAATATATTTCGAAACAGTTATTGTTTCAATTGTTTTCATTACACGATTCCGATTAGACCATCCTTATTTGATTATAATTCTCTATCAAACTTAATTTTCATTTTATTTCCAAGACTAGATCCAAATTCTCTGGGGCATTGATCTTATTCTGAGGATTAAGTTTAGAACGTCACGTCAATTGTCAAATGTGATCGATTTTAAGTAGCTCGGGCTACAACCGGTGTATCAATTGGTCCTTATTCCGTAACGCTTCGCTTCGCTATTTCTTGCTGACACTCTCCATCAATGAAGGGTAACCGTATCGATTAGTAAATTCTCTTCTATGCATATATTTACTCAAACATCGCAGATATGACAAAGAAGGCGATTTTCGTCATTATTGTTTAGGACCTGCGCATCTTTTATTGGTAAAATAACATCATTGAATGTTGTCATTAGTGAACATTTCCCTTGGATTGAGCATACAATGGGGGGGGGGGGGAATTGTAAAAAGAATTTAGATCTTGAAGAGGGGGGGGGGTAATGACCATTATCGATAAGCTTGATCTTTTCTCTCTACATGTATTTACTCCGTCATTCCACTTTCTCCTGTCCTCTCCTCCTTCCCCTCTCCCCTCCCTTCTCTCTCCCTCTCTCTCCCTCTCCCCCTCTCTCTATTTATGTCCCTCTCGCGGTCTTTATTTCTGTCGTTCTCTATTTCTCTCTCTCAATCTCAATACTACATCTTTTTTCCATCCTTCCATCTCATGATCTTTCCAGTCTCTTCTCCCTCTCTGTTCCATTGAAGCCTTTCCTCCCCAATCGTTTCTTTCCCTTATACCATTTCATATTTTGTTTTCATTACCTATTCCCATCAATTTCTTCTATTTTGCTCTCTCTCTCTCCATCTCTCTCTCTCTCTCTCTCTCTCTCTTTCTATTTATGTAGGCCTATTTCTCTCTGACTGTCTGTGTCCCTCTTTCTTCTTTCTTTCTTTCATATCAATACCCACTTCTTTCTCTATCAACAATTTCAAATACTTTCAATTTTCAAATACATGTTTAACAAAAAAAATACGGTTATGTCAATATGCTAAAGAATATGATTTATTTCATCCATGAAAGACTGTAATACATGCAAAGTTATACCTTGCTTAAAGTTTCTACATACACATGAACAACTCATAATACTGTTAAAGTTAAAGCTAAAATAATACAAGAAAATGTCATAAATTAATTCTTACAACGTATATTAACAAAACTTGTGTACTAAATACACATTTGAATATATAAAATAAGTACATGTTTAACTTTGTGCATAATGTTTAAACATTCAATGGTTCTATTATGTAAAATACATCTTCATTGTAATCGTTACCATTGCCATCATCACCATAATCATCTAAATCAAATCATTATCGATGACTAATACGAATTATACAATAACGGAGATTTCACTTGTGTTATAAGGTCTATATCATAATGATATAAAATTTATAGAAAATGGGAAAATGGAATTACAAATGTTTCAACTTCAAGCTCACAGAGGTTTTTAAACATCAAACACGCAAAGCTCTTTTAGGTTTACACAAATCGTACACATGTTAGAACTAATGTCCTGGCTCGGCAATGCATACTATAACTATATACCTGAATGATCTTGAAATGGTTATAGTGAGGTTGAGTCTAGAAATATTTTGCATAAATAATCAATCACATTTTCAAAAAACACGGTACACATTGATTCTCAGTGGTTCAGGAATCTGATAACTATCACTCAGGACGATGAGGTTTTATCACTTCACAGGTTAAAATATTATACTATTGTATAAGGAGTCACTGTGTGACGAGTTATACACTATTTCAGTATGCTCTTCAGAATGATGAACTTGCCAAACATTTTAAGATGATGACCAAGATAAATCTTGGATAATGACATGAGAAAGACATTTAGATACAAACTATTGTTGCTATGGTTACCACGTAGACCATTTTGTCTGATCGATCTGACAGAATTCACCGGTGTCGACATTCTTGGCCATGACAAGGTTTGGATCAGCATTGGG
This sequence comes from Strongylocentrotus droebachiensis, assembly GCA_035222895.1. Taxonomy (NCBI): domain Eukaryota; kingdom Metazoa; phylum Echinodermata; class Echinoidea; order Camarodonta; family Strongylocentrotidae; genus Strongylocentrotus; species Strongylocentrotus droebachiensis. The sequence continues at coordinate 23,746 of JAVYIG010007072.1, forward strand.
GAGGCGATGGGAGACGTATACCTTGTCATTACAAACATCCTATACAGGGAGAGAGAGATAGAGAGAGAGAGAGAGAGAGGGGGGAGAGAAGAAAAAAGAAAGAGAGAGAGAGAGAAAGAGAGGAAGAAAACAAAAAAGGGCAGAAAATGATAGATGAAGATGAATACTAATGATATATAATAGGGTATATTTGGTTATCCTATTGGCTGAAAACTATCACATGACAGTCTATGTTGTGTATAAGTGCTTGAGCATGCGATTTTAACTGTTTTTTTGCATGTCAAATCATGTATAAAACATGTACCATAACCACACATCCATGTCTGTAGGCATGTGAGGTTCTCACTGTTTGCAATGACATACCTTCTCACACTTGACCTGTTAGATAACCTAAATGTATTCTGAAGGGATGACTCAAGAAGAAGGAAGGTGTAAAATCACAAATACACTCTATTTTATTTAAGAAATTTGCATGCGATAATCATACATGAATAGTATATATTAGGGTTTTATAAAAACATATTATACATGTATAGTTTTTAAATACGTGTATCACTTCTTCAATAAACAATAACACTTACTTGCAAGTAGTTTGTTGCTTGCGTTGTAACCTTACTGCAGCCTGATATAAGCAGATTCTTGAGATCAGGGCAGTTATTGGCGAGTGCGAATATACTCTTATCTGTGATGCTGTGGATTCCAGCGAGGCAGATATCCTCTAGAGGGCAGCATCTTGTCAGTTCAACGACGCCGTTATCCGTCACCTGTAGAAATACACACACAAAGACATTATGGTACATTCTTTAGTGGAAAACTAGAGATGATAGATTTACTCTTTGTCTTTCCATAAACTTCATAAACCTGAGTAAAATACAACAGTCAATGGAATAATAATAATACTGGGTTCTGGTATAACGCTCATATAATATGTCGGAATTGACACTCCTGGCGCTCCTGATCATTTCCCTGGTTCTAAAATAGATTTTAAAAGATTTAAAAAAACAGCAAAATAATAAAACAAAAAACTATTCAAATGTGAATGACTAGTCCTCATTTCCTATTAAAAAACAATATTGAAAGTACAATGCAAGCCCTAAATTATATAAAGATTTCAACAATTAACTATCTTCATTACCACCCTCACACTACATCTCTTTGCGATTAAGGAGAGGGCTACCCAATATTTGTTGTAGTTGGTACTTTTTGATTAAGGTGATCAACAATCAATAGTGTTTTTTCCAAAGGCAGATTTAGTAGCCCGCCCATCTTATCTAGCAAGCCGTTCGCTTAAAGTTTTATGATCTTGAGCCAAAATTTATTTCACCATATCCTACTCCTCCACAATTTACTGTATTAAGGTACCAATACAAAGTAAAAAATCAGTTGATGACATGCCTACGATACAGACGATACTGAAAAAAATGAACCACATTTTCACCTGACTAGCAGCTGAACCAGCAAAGCCCCCGAGTGAGATGTACTTTAGATGAGGCATGTGGTTTGCTATGGAGAAGAGCAAGGTGTCATCAACGCACTTGACTCCCGCCATGTAAAGCTCGGTCAGGTTCACGCATGATTTACTCATATCTAGCAAGATATCATGGTTCAACTGAAAGAAGAAAAAAACAATTAAAAATATACGCATAAACACTTAACTATTCACTAGCCTTGGTCAATTATTTGAACCAACTTGGACTGACGAAGTTTACATTTGTAACACAAACAATGTCCAGTACAATGTTAACAATATGGCAGTCCTGGGTTCCATTCATGGGGAATAAGATAGAAGTAAATTTTGAGATGTCACGCATTTTCCAAAGACTCCAGCCTGATTATCTTGGGAATATCAGAAGTATATAAGGCTATATAAAAGAGGCTATCTTGAAGGTCTGTTTGACATCAAGACTGCATGGTTATTGGAAGGCACGTCATTGTATTTGCTGATAATAAATGGTCAAAGCCCAATGGTTATATGGTTTTAAAATTATTATAATGATACTTTTGTTCTGACCAAATAATCCTAAAAATATTGGCTTCTAATAATGTGCCTTTATACTGTCACTCGTTGGTGTTCCTGATGCTGCCAAGTTGTTTTTTCTGTGGCTGCCATATCATCGTTAACACTGTACATGAAAATGCTTTGTACCCTTTTACTACAGTTGGGTCGAGATATACAACTGTTCTAACCAATTACCTAGTGAATGCCCCCCATATAGCTTTAACACAGGGACCATCTAGTTTTCCCTCATGAAAGTAGAATCTTTGTTCTCCTTTTGAGCAATGTAAGCACGATCTCTCGATCTCTTTGATTAAAACTTAAAAAAGGAAACTATACCACCACAGTGCTCCTTAAGATATAGCACATAACTCACATTTTTGCATCCGCTCATCCTGAGTAGTGTCAGGTTTCTAGATCTCTCCTGATCTCTGAACAGCACCCTCAGCGACTCACCGGTCAACTTCATACATGATCCCAACTGGATCTCCTCTAAGGATGTACAGTTCTTGACGATATGCCTCAGGATATCATCGGTCATGATCTGACGGTAGCCCGCTATATCCAAGCATGTCAGCCGAGGCCCAACCATCTCGTAAAGCTGTAAAGTGCAGTGAAGAAGACACATGTATAACATACCAAATGTACCTAGGCAATGTGAAGTAACAGTATTGCAAGATCGGGCAACATTATCCATTTGGTGAAAGGGTGACAGTCATCAATTCACATACCATCATCTACATGGACATCAAACAATGACATACATCAAAACATGAATATTACAGTCCATTGCACAATCGATTTAGTCCCCTCAGAATTTCAGCATGTACCTCATTGATGTAGGAGAGGATACTCAACCCTATGACCATTATCGATAAGCTTGATCTTTTCTCTCTACATGTATTTACTCCGTCATTCCACTTTCTCCTGTCCTCTCCTCCTTCCCCTCTCCCCTCCCTTCTCTCTCCCTCTCTCCCTTTCTCTCTATTTATGTCCCTCTCGCGGTCTTTATTTCTGTCGTTCTCTATTTCTCTCTCTCAATCTCAATACTACATCTTTTTTCCATCCTTCCATCTCACGATCTTTCCAGTCTCTTCTCCCTCTCTGTTCCTTTCCTCCCCAATCGTTTCTTTCCCTTATACCATTTCATATTTTGTTTTCATTACCTATTCCCATCAATTTCTTCTATTTTGCTCTCTCTCTCTCTCTCTCTCTCTCTCTTTCTATTTATGTAGGCCTATTTCTCTCTGACTGTCTGTGTCCCTCTTTCTTCTTTCTTTCTTTCATATCAATACCCACTTCTTTCTCTATCAACAATTTCTTTTTCAAATACATGTTTAACAAAAAAATACGGTTATGTCAATATGCTAAAGAATATGATTTATTTCATCCATGAAAGATTACATGCAAAGTTATACCTTGCTTAAAGTTTCTACATACACATGAACAACTCATAATACTGTTAAAGTTAAAGCTAAAATAATACAAGAAAATGTCATAAATTAATTCTTACAACGTATATTAACAAAACTTGTGTACTAAATACACATTTGAATATATAAAATAAGTACATGTTTAACTTTGTGCATAATGTTTAAACATTCAATGGTTCTATTCTGTAAAATACATCTTCATTGTAATCGTTACCATTGCCATCATCACCATAATCATCTAAATCAAATCATTATCGATGACTAATACGAATTATACAATAACGGAGATTTCACTTGTGTTATAAGGTCTATATCATAATGATATAAAATTTATAGAAAATAGGAAAATGGAATTACAAATGTTTCAACTTCAAGCTCACAGAGGTTTTTAAACATCAAACACGCAAAGCTCTTTTAGGTTTACACAAATCGTACACATGTTAGAACTAATGTCCTGGCTCGGCAATGCATACTATAACTATATACCTGAATGATCTTGAAATGGTTATAGTGAGGTTGAGTCTAGAAATATTTTGCATAAATAATCAATCATATTTTCAAAAAACACGGTACACATTGATTCTCAGTGGTTCAGGAATCTGATAACTATCACTCAGGACGATGAGGTTTTATCACTTCACAGGTTAAAATATTATACTATTGTATAAGGAGTCACTGTGTGACGAGTTATACACTATTTCAGTATGCTCTTCAGAATGATGAACTTGCCAAATATTTTAAGATGATGACCAAGATATATCTTGGATAATGACATGAGAAAGACATTTAGATACAAACTATTGTTGCTATGGTTACCACGTAGACCATTTTGTCTGATCGATCTGACAGAATTCACCGGTGTCGACATTCTTGGCCATGACAAGGTTTGGATCAGCATTGGGGAGGCGATGGGAGACGTATACCTTGTCATTACAAACATCCTATACAGGGAGAGAGAGAGAGAGGGGGGGGGGGGGAGAAGAAAAAAAGAAAGAGAGAGAGAGAAAGAGAGGAAGAAAACAAAAAAGGGCAGAAAATGATAGATGAAGATGAATACTAATGATATATAATAGGGTATATTTGGTTATCCTATTGGCTGAAAACTATCACATGACAGTCTATGTTGTGTATAAGTGCTTGAGCATGCGATTTTAACTGTTTTTTTGCATGTCAAATCATGTATAAAACATGTACCATAACCACACATCCATGTCTGTAGGCATGTGAGGTTCTCATTGTTTGCAATGACATACCTTCTCACACTTGACCTGTTAGATAACCTAAATGTATTCTGAAGGGATGACTCAAGAAGAAGGAAGGTGTAAAATCACAAATACACTCTATTTTATTTAAGAAATTTGCATGCGATAATCATACATGAATAGTATATATTAGGGTTTTATAAAAACATATTATACATGTATAGTTTTTAAATACGTGTATCACTTCTTCAATAAACAATGACACTTACTTGCAAGTAGTTTATTGCTTGCGTTGTAACCTTACTGCAGCCTGATATAAGCAGATTCTTGAGATCAGGGCAGTTATTGGCGAGTGCGAATATACTCTTATCTGTGATGCTGTGGATTCCAGCGAGGCAGATATCCTCTAGAGGGCAGCATCTTGTCAGTTCAACGACGCCGTTATCCGTCACCTGTAGAAATACACACACAAAGACATTATGGTACATTCTTTAGTGGAAAACTAGAGATGATAGATTTACTCTTTGTCTTTCCATAAACTTCATAAACCTGAGTAAAATACAACAGTCAATGGAATAATAATAATACTGGGTTCTGGTATAACGCTCATATAATATGTCGGAATTGACACTCCTGGCGCTCCTGATCATTTCCCTGGTTCTAAAATAGATTTTAAAAGATTTAAAAAAACAGCAAAATAATAAAACAAAAAACTATTCAAATGTGAATGACTAGTCCTCATTTCCTATTAAAAAACAATATTGAAAGTACAATGCAAGCCCTAAATTATATAAAGATTTCAACAATTAACTATCTTCATTACCACCCTCACACTACATCTCTTTGCGATTAGGGAGAGGGCTACCCAATATTTGTTGTAGTTGGTACTTTTTGATTAAGGTGATCAACAATCAATAGTGTTTTTTCCAAAGGCAGATTTAGTAGCCCGCCCATCTTATCTAGCAAGCCGTTCGCTTAAAGTTTTATGATCTTGAGCCAAAATTTATTTCACCATATCCTACTCCTCCACAATTTACTGTATTAAGGTACCAATACAAAGTAAAAAATCAGTTGATGACATGCCTACGATACAGACGATACTGAAAAAAATGAACCACATTTTCACCTGACTAGCAGCTGAACCAGCAAAGCCCCCGAGTGAGATGTACTTTAGATGAGGCATGTGGTTTGCTATGGAGAAGAGCAAGGTGTCATCAACGCACTTGACTCCCGCCATGTAAAGCTCGGTCAGGTTCACGCATGATTTACTCATATCTAGCAAGATATCATGGTTCAACTGAAAGAAGAAAAAAACAATTAAAAATATACGCATAAACACTTAACTATTCACTAGCCTTGGTCAATTATTTGAACCAACTTGGACTGACGAAGTTTACATTTGTAACACAAACAATGTCCAGTACAATGTTAACAATATGGCAGTCCTGGGTTCCATTCATGGGGAATAAGATAGAAGTAAATTTTGAGATGTCACGCATTTTCCAAAGACTCCAGCCTGATTATCTTGGGAATATCAGAAGTATATAAGGCTATATAAAAGAGGCTATCTTGAAGGTCTGTTTGACATCAAGACTGCATGGTTATTGGAAGGCACGTCATTGTATTTGCTGATAATAAATGGTCAAAGCCCAATGGTTATATGGTTTTAAAATTATTATAATGATACTTTTGTTCTGACCAAATAATCCTAAAAATATTGGCTTCTAATAATGTGCCTTTATACTGTCACTCGTTGGTGTTCCTGATGCTGCCAAGTTGTTTTTTCTGTGGCTGCCATATCATCGTTAACACTGTACATGAAAATGCTTTGTACCCTTTTACTACAGTTGGGTCGAGATATACAACTGTTCTAACCAATTACCTAGTGAATGCCCCCCATATAGCTTTAACACAGGGACCATCTAGTTTTCCCTCATGAAAGTAGAATCTTTGTTCTCCTTTTGAGCAATGTAAGCACGATCTCTCGATCTCTTTGATTAAAACTTAAAAAAGGAAACTATACTACCACAGTGCTCCTTAAGATATAGCACATAACTCACATTTTTGCATCCGCTCATCCTGAGTAGTGTCAGGTTTCTAGATCTCTCCTGATCTCTGAACAGCACCCTCAGCGACTCACCGGTCAACTTCATACATGATCCCAACTGGATCTCCTCTAAGGATGTACAGTTCTTGACGATATGCCTCAGGATATCATCGGTCATGATCTGACGGTAGCCCGCTATATCCAAGCATGTCAGCCGAGGCCCAACCATCTCGTAAAGCTGTAAAGTGCAGTGAAGAAGACACATGTATAACATACCAAATGTACCTAGGCAATGTGAAGTAACAGTATTGCAAGATCGGGCAACATTATCCATTTGGTGAAAGGGTGACAGTCATCAATTCACATACCATCATCTACATGGACATCAAACAATGACATACATCAAAACATGAATATTACAGTCCATTGCACAATCGATTTAGTCCCCTCAGAATTTCAGCATGTACCTCATTGATGTAGGAGAGGATACTCAACCCTATGACCATTATCGATAAGCTTGATCTTTTCTCTCTACATGTATTTACTCCGTCATTCCACTTTCTCCTGTCCTCTCCTCCTTCCCCTCTCCCCTCCCTTCTCTCTCCCTCTCTCCCTTTCTCTCTATTTATGTCCCTCTCGCGGTCTTTATTTCTGTCGTTCTCTATTTCTCTCTCTCAATCTCAATACTACATCTTTTTTCCATCCTTCCATCTCACGATCTTTCCAGTCTCTTCTCCCTCTCTGTTCCTTTCCTCCCCAATCGTTTCTTTCCCTTATACCATTTCATATTTTGTTTTCATTACCTATTCCCATCAATTTCTTCTATTTTGCTCTCTCTCTCTCTCTCTCTCTCTCTCTCTTTCTATTTATGTTGGCCTATTTCTCTCTGACTGTCTGTGTCCCTCTTTCTTCTTTCTTTCTTTCATATCAATACCCACTTCTTTCTCTATCAACAATTTCTTTTTCAAATACATGTTTAACAAAAAAATACGGTTATGTCAATATGCTAAAGAATATGATTTATTTCATCCATGAAAGATTACATGCAAAGTTATACCTTGCTTAACGTTTCTACATACACATGAACAACTCATAATACTGTTAAAGTTAAAGCTAAAATAATACAAGAAAATGTCATAAATTAATTCTTACAACGTATATTAACAAAACTTGTGTACTAAATACACATTTGAATATATAAAATAAGTACATGTTTAACTTTGTGCATAATGTTTAAACATTCAATGGTTCTATTCTGTAAAATACATCTTCATTGTAATCGTTACCATTGCCATCATCACCATAATCATCTAAATCAAATCATTATCGATGACTAATACGAATTATACAATAACGGAGATTTCACTTGTGTTATAAGGTCTATATCATAATGATATAAAATTTATAGAAAATAGGAAAATGGAATTACAAATGTTTCAACTTCAAGCTCACAGAGGTTTTTAAACATCAAACACGCAAAGCTCTTTTAGGTTTACACAAATCGTACACATGTTAGAACTAATGTCCTGGCTCGGCAATGCATACTATAACTATATACCTGAATGATCTTGAAATGGTTATAGTGAGGTTGAGTCTAGAAATATTTTGCATAAATAATCAATCATATTTTCAAAAAACACGGTACACATTGATTCTCAGTGGTTCAGGAATCTGATAACTATCACTCAGGACGATGAGGTTTTATCACTTCACAGGTTAAAATATTATACTATTGTATAAGGAGTCACTGTGTGACGAGTTATACACTATTTCAGTATGCTCTTCAGAATGATGAACTTGCCAAATATTTTAAGATGATGACCAAGATATATCTTGGATAATGACATGAGAAAGACATTTAGATACAAACTATTGTTGCTATGGTTACCACGTAGACCATTTTGTCTGATCGATCTGACAGAATTCACCGGTGTCGACATTCTTGGCCATGACAAGGTTTGGATCAGCATTGGGGAGGCGATGGGAGACGTATACCTTGTCATTACAAACATCCTATACAGGGAGAGAGAGAGAGAGAGAGAGAGAGAGAGAGGGGGGGGGAGAGGGGGGGAGAAAAAAAGAAAGAGAGAGAGAGAAAGAGAGGAAGAAAACAAAAAAGGGCAGAAAATGATAGATGAAGATGAATACTAATGATATATAATAGGGTATATTTGGTTATCCTATTGGCTGAAAACTATCACATGACAGTCTATGTTGTGTATAAGTGCTTGAGCATGCGATTTTAACTGTTTTTTTGCATGTCAAATCATGTATAAAACATGTACCATAACCACACATCCATGTCTGTAGGCATGTGAGGTTCTCATTGTTTGCAATGACATACCTTCTCACACTTGACCTGTTAGATAACCTAAATGTATTCTGAAGGGATGACTCAAGAAGAAGGAAGGTGTAAAATCACAAATACACTCTATTTTATTTAAGAAATTTGCATGCGATAATCATACATGAATAGTATATATTAGGGTTTTATAAAAACATATTATACATGTATAGTTTTTAAATACGTGTATCACTTCTTCAATAAACAATGACACTTACTTGCAAGTAGTTTGTTGCTTGCGTTGTAACCTTACTGCAGCCTGATATAAGCAGATTCTTGAGATCAGGGCAGTTATTGGCGAGTGCGAATATACTCTTATCTGTGATGCTGTGGATTCCAGCGAGGCAGATATCCTCTAGAGGGCAGCATCTTGTCAGTTCAACGACGCCGTTATCCGTCACCTGTAGAAATACACACACAAAGACATTATGGTACATTCTTTAGTGGAAAACTAGAGATGATAGATTTACTCTTTGTCTTTCCATAAACTTCATAAACCTGAGTAAAATACAACAGTCAATGGAATAATAATAATACTGGGTTCTGGTATAACGCTCATATAATATGTCGGAATTGACACTCCTGGCGCTCCTGATCATTTCCCTGGTTCTAAAATAGATTTTAAAAGATTTAAAAAAACAGCAAAATAATAAAACAAAAAACTATTCAAATGTGAATGACTAGTCCTCATTTCCTATTAAAAAACAATATTGAAAGTACAATGCAAGCCCTAAATTATATAAAGATTTCAACAATTAACTATCTTCATTACCACCCTCACACTACATCTCTTTGCGATTAAGGAGAGGGCTACCCAATATTTGTTGTAGTTGGTACTTTTTGATTAAGGTGATCAACAATCAATAGTGTTTTTTCCAAAGGCAGATTTAGTAGCCCGCCCATCTTATCTAGCAAGCCGTTCGCTTAAAGTTTTATGATCTTGAGCCAAAATTTATTTCACCATATCCTACTCCTCCACAATTTACTGTATTAAGGTACCAATACAAAGTAAAAAATCAGTTGATGACATGCCTACGATACAGACGATACTGAAAAAAATGAACCACATTTTCACCTGACTAGCAGCTGAACCAGCAAAGCCCCCGAGTGAGATGTACTTTAGATGAGGCATGTGGTTTGCTATGGAGAAGAGCAAGGTGTCATCAACGCACTTGACTCCCGCCATGTAAAGCTCGGTCAGGTTCACGCATGATTTACTCATATCTAGCAAGATATCATGGTTCAACTGAAAGAAGAAAAAAACAATTAAAAATATACGCATAAACACTTAACTATTCACTAGCCTTGGTCAATTATTTGAACCAACTTGGACTGACGAAGTTTACATTTGTAACACAAACAATGTCCAGTACAATGTTAACAATATGGCAGTCCTGGGTTCCATTCATGGGGAATAAGATAGAAGTAAATTTTGAGATGTCACGCATTTTCCAAAGACTCCAGCCTGATTATCTTGGGAATATCAGAAGTATATAAGGCTATATAAAAGAGGCTATCTTGAAGGTCTGTTTGACATCAAGACTGCATGGTTATTGGAAGGCACGTCATTGTATTTGCTGATAATAAATGGTCAAAGCCCAATGGTTATATGGTTTTAAAATTATTATAATGATACTTTTGTTCTGACCAAATAATCCTAAAAATATTGGCTTCTAATAATGTGCCTTTATACTGTCACTCGTTGGTGTTCCTGATGCTGCCAAGTTGTTTTTTCTGTGGCTGCCATATCATCGTTAACACTGTACATGAAAATGCTTTGTACCCTTTTACTACAGTTGGGTCGAGATATACAACTGTTCTAACCAATTACCTAGTGAATGCCCCCCATATAGCTTTAACACAGGGACCATCTAGTTTTCCCTCATGAAAGTAGAATCTTTGTTCTCCTTTTGAGCAATGTAAGCACGATCTCTCGATCTCTTTGATTAAAACTTAAAAAAGGAAACTATACCACCACAGTGCTCCTTAAGATATAGCACATAACTCACATTTTTGCATCCGCTCATCCTGAGTAGTGTCAGGTTTCTAGATCTCTCCTGATCTCTGAACAGCACCCTCAGCGACTCACCGGTCAACTTCATACATGATCCCAACTGGATCTCCTCTAAGGATGTACAGTTCTTGACGATATGCCTCAGGATATCATCGGTCATGATCTGACGGTAGCCCGCTATATCCAAGCATGTCAGCCGAGGCCCAACCATCTCGTAAAGCTGTAAAGTGCAGTGAAGAAGACACATGTATAACATACCAAATGTACCTAGGCAATGTGAAGTAACAGTATTGCAAGATCGGGCAACATTATCCATTTGGTGAAAGGGTGACAGTCATCAATTCACATACCATCATCTACATGGACATCAAACAATGACATACATCAAAACATGAATATTACAGTCCATTGCACAATCGATTTAGTCCCCTCAGAATTTCAGCATGTACCTCATTGATGTAGGAGAGGATACTCAACCCTATGACCATTATCGATAAGCTTGATCTTTTCTCTCTACATGTATTTACTCCGTCATTCCACTTTCTCCTGTCCTCTCCTCCTTCCCCTCTCCCCTCCCTTCTCTCTCCCTCTCTCCCTTTCTCTCTATTTATGTCCCTCTCGCGGTCTTTATTTCTGTCGTTCTCTATTTCTCTCTCTCAATCTCAATACTACATCTTTTTTCCATCCTTCCATCTCACGATCTTTCCAGTCTCTTCTCCCTCTCTGTTCCTTTCCTCCCCAATCGTTTCTTTCCCTTATACCATTTCATATTTTGTTTTCATTACCTATTCCCATCAATTTCTTCTATTTTGCTCTCTCTCTCTCTCTCTCTCTCTCTCTTTCTATTTATGTAGGCCTATTTCTCTCTGACTGTCTGTGTCCCTCTTTCTTCTTTCTTTCTTTCATATCAATACCCACTTCTTTCTCTATCAACAATTTCTTTTTCAAATACATGTTTAACAAAAAAATACGGTTATGTCAATATGCTAAAGAATATGATTTATTTCATCCATGAAAGATTACATGCAAAGTTATACCTTGCTTAAAGTTTCTACATACACATGAACAACTCATAATACTGTTAAAGTTAAAGCTAAAATAATACAAGAAAATGTCATAAATTAATTCTTACAACGTATATTAACAAAACTTGTGTACTAAATACACATTTGAATATATAAAATAAGTACATGTTTAACTTTGTGCATAATGTTTAAACATTCAATGGTTCTATTCTGTAAAATACATCTTCATTGTAATCGTTACCATTGCCATCATCACCATAATCATCTAAATCAAATCATTATCGATGACTAATACGAATTATACAATAACGGAGATTTCACTTGTGTTATAAGGTCTATATCATAATGATATAAAATTTATAGAAAATAGGAAAATGGAATTACAAATGTTTCAACTTCAAGCTCACAGAGGTTTTTAAACATCAAACACGCAAAGCTCTTTTAGGTTTACACAAATCGTACACATGTTAGAACTAATGTCCTGGCTCGGCAATGCATACTATAACTATATACCTGAATGATCTTGAAATGGTTATAGTGAGGTTGAGTCTAGAAATATTTTGCATAAATAATCAATCATATTTTCAAAAAACACGGTACACATTGATTCTCAGTGGTTCAGGAATCTGATAACTATCACTCAGGACGATGAGGTTTTATCACTTCACAGGTTAAAATATTATACTATTGTATAAGGAGTCACTGTGTGACGAGTTATACACTATTTCAGTATGCTCTTCAGAATGATGAACTTGCCAAATATTTTAAGATGATGACCAAGATATATCTTGGATAATGACATGAGAAAGACATTTAGATACAAACTATTGTTGCTATGGTTACCACGTAGACCATTTTGTCTGATCGATCTGACAGAATTCACCGGTGTCGACATTCTTGGCCATGACAAGGTTTGGATCAGCATTGGGGAGGCGATGGGAGACGTATACCTTGTCATTACAAACATCCTATACAGGGAGAGAGAGAGAGAGGGGGGGGGGGGAGAAGAAAAAAAGAAAGAGAGAGAGAGAAAGAGAGGAAGAAAACAAAAAAGGGCAGAAAATGATAGATGAAGATGAATACTAATGATATATAATAGGGTATATTTGGTTATCCTATTGGCTGAAAACTATCACATGACAGTCTATGTTGTGTATAAGTGCTTGAGCATGCGATTTTAACTGTTTTTTTGCATGTCAAATCATGTATAAAACATGTACCATAACCACACATCCATGTCTGTAGGCATGTGAGGTTCTCATTGTTTGCAATGACATACCTTCTCACACTTGACCTGTTAGATAACCTAAATGTATTCTGAAGGGATGACTCAAGAAGAAGGAAGGTGTAAAATCACAAATACACTCTATTTTATTTAAGAAATTTGCATGCGATAATCATACATGAATAGTATATATTAGGGTTTTATAAAAACATATTATACATGTATAGTTTTTAAATACGTGTATCACTTCTTCAATAAACAATGACACTTACTTGCAAGTAGTTTATTGCTTGCGTTGTAACCTTACTGCAGCCTGATATAAGCAGATTCTTGAGATCAGGGCAGTTATTGGCGAGTGCGAATATACTCTTATCTGTGATGCTGTGGATTCCAGCGAGGCAGATATCCTCTAGAGGGCAGCATCTTGTCAGTTCAACGACGCCGTTATCCGTCACCTGTAGAAATACACACACAAAGACATTATGGTACATTCTTTAGTGGAAAACTAGAGATGATAGATTTACTCTTTGTCTTTCCATAAACTTCATAAACCTGAGTAAAATACAACAGTCAATGGAATAATAATAATACTGGGTTCTTGTATAACGCTCATATAATATGTCGGAATTGACACTCCTGGCGCTCCTGATCATTTCCCTGGTTCTAAAATAGATTTTAAAAGATTTAAAAAACAGCAAAATAATAAAACAAAAAACTATTCAAATGTGAATGACTAGTCCTCATTTCCTATTAAAAAACAATATTGAAAGTACAATGCAAGCCCTAAATTATATAAAGATTTCAACAATTAACTATCTTCATTACCACCCTCACACTACATCTCTTTGCGATTAAGGAGAGGGCTACCCAATATTTGTTGTAGTTGGTACTTTTTGATTAAGGTGATCAACAATCAATAGTGTTTTTTCCAAAGGCAGATTTAGTAGCCCGCCCATCTTATCTAGCAAGCCGTTCGCTTAAAGTTTTATGATCTTGAGCCAAAATTTATTTCACCATATCCTACTCCTCCACAATTTACTGTATTAAGGTACCAATACAAAGTAAAAAATCAGTTGATGACATGCCTACGATACAGACGATACTGAAAAAAATGAACCACATTTTCACCTGACTAGCAGCTGAACCAGCAAAGCCCCCGAGTGAGATGTACTTTAGATGAGGCATGTGGTTTGCTATGGAGAAGAGCAAGGTGTCATCAACGCACTTGACTCCCGCCATGTAAAGCTCGGTCAGGTTCACGCATGATTTACTCATATCTAGCAAGATATCATGGTTCAACTGAAAGAAGAAAAAAACAATTAAAAATATACGCATAAACACTTAACTATTCACTAGCCTTGGTCAATTATTTGAACCAACTTGGACTGACGAAGTTTACATTTGTAACACAAACAATGTCCAGTACAATGTTAACAATATGGCAGTCCTGGGTTCCATTCATGGGGAATAAGATAGAAGTAAATTTTGAGATGTCACGCATTTTCCAAAGACTCCAGCCTGATTATCTTGGGAATATCAGAAGTATATAAGGCTATATAAAAGAGGCTATCTTGAAGGTCTGTTTGACATCAAGACTGCATGGTTATTGGAAGGCACGTCATTGTATTTGCTGATAATAAATGGTCAAAGCCCAATGGTTATATGGTTTTAAAATTATTATAATGATACTTTTGTTCTGACCAAATAATCCTAAAAATATTGGCTTCTAATAATGTGCCTTTATACTGTCACTCGTTGGTGTTCCTGATGCTGCCAAGTTGTTTTTTCTGTGGCTGCCATATCATCGTTAACACTGTACATGAAACTGCTTTGTACCCTTTTACTACAGTTGGGTCGAGATATACAACTGTTCTAACCAATTACCTAGTGAATGCCCCCCATATAGCTTTAACACAGGGACCATCTAGTTTTCCCTCATGAAAGTAGAATCTTTGTTCTCCTTTTGAGCAATGTAAGCACGATCTCTCGATCTCTTTGATTAAAACTTAAAAAAGGAAACTATACCACCACAGTGCTCCTTAAGATATAGCACATAACTCACATTTTTGCATCCGCTCATCCTGAGTAGTGTCAGGTTTCTAGATCTCTCCTGATCTCTGAACAGCACCCTCAGCGACTCACCGGTCAACTTCATACATGATCCCAACTGGATCTCCTCTAAGGATGTACAGTTCTTGACGATAAGCCTCAGGATATCATCGGTCATGATCTGACGGTAGCCCGCTATATCCAAGCATGTCAGCCGAGGCCCAACCATCTCGTAAAGCTGTAAAGTGCAGTGAAGAAGACACACGTATAACATACCAAATGTACCTAGGCAATGTGAAGTAACAGTATTGCAAGATCGGGCAACATTATCCATTTGGTGAAAGGGTGACAGTCATCAATTCACATACCATCATCTACATGGACATCAAACAATGACATACATCAAAACATGAATATTACAGTCCATTACACAATCGATTTAGTCCCCTCAGAATTTCAGCATGTACCTCATTGATGTAGGAGAGGATACTCAACCCTATGTAAATCATGTCTAATTTGAATGAGTTTGTCCGGAGGCTACATTTATCAAGCAACAATCTGGAGACAGAAGAAAAACCGGACAGGACACGTCTTACAGAGGGGGGGGGGGGGGGGGGTAATATGCTCAAGGACATCTTAGAAGGGATGATGGATAATAATCATGAAAGAGGTAGACCAAGAATTGGGATGGTGTCAGACTTGATTAGTGACACATCATATGTCATAATGGAGAAGAAAATAAAGAAAGGGGTGAATAAAGAACTAAAGATGACGCTGGTGTGTTGACTTGCCCTTTACAGAATACTTGAGAAAGAGAACTACAAACCTTTATGGCATGTTCTTCAGTGATGGAGATTTTCCCACATAGTCTGAGCTTCACCAGTTTTGGTAACCTTGAGACGACTGTGTGGATATCTCCATCCTCCAGCTGGAGCCCTGCTAGGACAAGTTTCTTGAGACTTACAGGTAGCTCTGTCAGGAATTCCTTGCTGGAGCTCTTTTCGAGGCTGTAGCAGAAGGAGACATCTAGGAACTTGAGCTTGGTGCATTCTTTACTTAGCTGTAAGCAATGACAAATAGCATGGTGATGTACTAGTATACAGGACTACAATATACCTAAAGCCCCTATCACACCGAACTAGTTCTCACTACGTTCTGGAAAATGTTGCCAGACGGGATCAAACTGTGTGCGAATGGAGTTGAACGTAGTATCAACTATTTACGATCTGTTTATGAACTTCATGGACGGGCTCGGACTGGCTAGTACGGGAGAGTGCTCTAGAACTTTGAGCCTGTTCAAAATTGTCCCCGTCCTGCAATAAGACGGAGTGAAAACCTACTTAAAACGAGGAGGATGTACTAAGAACGGACTGATTGCCGACTTTGATCGTACTAGGAACGTGTTGGAGGGCAATTTTCTGAAATTCGGTCAGCGTTAGGGTATATAATTTTTTCATTGGCTGGAAAGGATATATCTATATACCTAAATCCGAAAAAAAGTACGGGTTTGTCCAGAAACGATGAAGATACGGTCACAGAAAGAAAGCTAATTCCCAGAACTTTAGAGGGCGCTATTAATTTTTTGCATTTTCATTAGAGCGTTAAATTCAGCATGGCTTTGTGCAATTATGAGAGGAAACGGGAATAGTATGAGAAAGTTATGGCAATTTTAGATTTTTAGGGGTCCATTTTTTCAAAAAAAAATTGAGATTTTTCACGGAGTCGGTTTCGGATTTGAATTGGCAGTGCTAAGATGGCATTTTGAAGGTCGGTTTATGCGTCGCAGATGAAAGAACATCTCTTTGACTATCTAGAGGAGTTTCTTAGAAGTTTGTAGGATCACGGATAGTGGAGATAGGAAGGAAGAAAGAAACGCCTTAAAACGGACCAGAAACGGACAAAATGGCGCCTGGACGGTTATGCATGAGTGATTTTGAAAAGCATATCAGAGATTACGCTTACGAAATTTGAAAGGAAAAGGACATGAGAAAAGGACCTAACTAGGAATAACAAGCACTACGTTCAAAACCAATAGCAAATCCAGAAGAGAAAAAGAAAAATATTAATTGGGCAGAATGTGAACGAAAACAAAGCAACGAAGACTCCATACATTTGTTTCTATTTGCTTATTTTCTATTTTCTATTCTGGCTAATATATTACAGATAACTCACAGATCGCAGAATAATAATTGGTGCTAATGTTGAACAAAGGTACCTTCTTTTTATCTAACAGTTTCTTTATGTGCACTTAAAATATTTTCATTTTTAAAAAAGAAGCAATATAATTTTAAATGGTCCTTGCATAATATAAATATGCCACTTTTACTTACCGCCCTCAGCCTTGCACTGGTTATTCTACTACAGCTAAATACATGTAGTACAAGCCTGTTGGGAATACAAAATAATATAGTTACAGTCATATCAATTGTCATTATTTTATATTTAACCCGTATGTACATCACAAGGTCATTAAACAGGTATTCATTACAAATTCAAAATAGAAATATACTGTGCATGGATAGAGTGGACCTGGTGCCAACATAACAGGTACTGTACGTGTCCTTAAGATTTAAGATGGATCATCCTTTTGATTGTCACATTTATTCGTTACACAGCATATCACAGCTCATTATATTAAGAAACAGATCATTTCACTGAATACTCACTAATATCTTAACAACAAACAACATTATGCTTACCCTTCTAAGTTTTTGCAATGCTGTGATAATACAACCAGATCGTTATTCTCTATATTGTGAATGTTGATAAGGGTTAAATGTTCCTGGAAAAAAATTAAAAAATAATGAGTAATAATCAATATCTACTGTTCATTGATGCAAATGGGCATTATCATAATATTCGATATTTATCTCCTACAAAGAAATGAGATATAATTCATCAACAAATAATTGAATGCATTTAGATAAGATAATGAATGAAGGTAATAATGGTGGCTTCTTATATAGCACAAATGTCCGTCACGTCACGATACACCAGGCACTCCGGGTCATAGCTGGCGGCCATACCTGTAGTGCTCTGGCATATCGCAACCCATTTACACCTGGGTGGTGAGTGGCAAAAGTGGATTAATATATTGCCAAAGGATGTTAACCATATGGAACTAAGAATTATTGCTATCGAGTGGTGTCCTATTACCAAAGAATTGTATTTCATTATTATTATTATTTTATTATTGTAGTACAATATCATGTTGAAGTTTGATAAGAAAGTTCTTTCTTTTATTCCAAGATTCAGGGCAGTTGTCAAGGGGGCGTTTCACAAAACTTGTCATCAGTGACAAGTGACAGTTTTTTTTATTAGCTACTGAAATCCTTGCTTCTGATTGGTTATCAACAAATTTGTCACTGATTTTTGCCATTTGTCATTGAAAAAAGGCTTTACGGTGAAACGGGTCCCCGGACTACTGGGTCAGGGTAATTGTCCTGGAATAGATCATCTTCGTCGAGCCAGATCAATACACTTACAAGTTCATTTGCGAGTGTAACTGCTATTGCAGGGATGACTTCGTGTGTCAGCTTATCGCAATAACCTATATTCAGTCTTGATATTGTTGGATTTCTTGTCACAAGTGCTACTAGGCCTGGGAGAAAAAGTGGGCAAAACAGAAAAAGAACAGGAATAACTAGATAGAAGAAATATCATCATTTAAACAGTTTTAAATGGAATTGTGCTGTACTCCTCAGAATAGTTCTCTTGTCAATAACCTTTAAATAATGCCTTGGAGTCTTTCAAATAAAAGTATAAACACTTTAGAGATGATATTCCAATCATGTGTAGCCAATAACGTATCATGGTATTAAAAATCTCTATATATATTTCCCCAAAGACTTTCTACATTATTTCGCCCACTTAAGCTAAACAAAACCACTGTTACTGCATAGTGCATTCCAAGGAAGAAATCAGAACATGTACCCATTTACTGCTTGAACAATTAGCAAAAGAGTGGGAAATATGTAATATCATGTCAGGCATAAACTTGCAACCTTCCCAACCACAGTAAAGTTCTCTCTAAATTCAAGTCCATCAATGATGCGACTTACTTTCGTTGGTAATTTGAATGCACGAGAGGTGAACTTCTTTTAACTTCCTTGACCTAAGGACTTCTAACCCTGTCCCTGTCAGCTCAGATATTTTCTTCAAGACCAGGGTCTGAAGTTCATCCTGATGGCTCAGTAAGGCTGACACACCAACATCTGCAAATATAAACAAAATGTGTGAAGTCTTAATATTATCTCCTGTTTTACATAACAAATCAATAAGACATCCATTTAGTTGTGTTGTATATACACCTGGACGATCATGTGTTTGCAGTTCATGATAGACACTTTGACCGCATCCCCCAAAATTAATCTTCATCCATATCTCCTAAGAAGTTTAAGAATCTCATTACAGTGGAAGGGAAACAAATCATTGGAAAATACATGGTGTCAGATCAGTGGGTAGGGGTGGGGAAGGACTTTCTCCTCCAGTAAAATCGAGTACGCACAAAGCTCAAGTTTTGTTGTTTTTGATGTTGTTGCCTTATATTGAACACATATTTGAGCCCCCTCCCGGTCCCCACCCCAAACAAAATGTGTATTAAAAAAAATCTTGATCCATACACATTACGCTGTATACAGTTAGGCCATGACATATATTCACAAAGCTCAAAAAACATCAATGACATTAAAAAAAAATCAACATCGAACCCAACACCAGACCGACTGTAAGAAAAATTTCATCACCCAAAGTGGCCAAGATTTTGTCAATTATTATGATTTGATTTGGAGTCAGTTCAGTGTTGGTGTGGCGTGGGTGACTGGGTGTGACATAACAAATATCCTGCACCACCT
Organism: Strongylocentrotus droebachiensis; assembly: GCA_035222895.1. NCBI lineage: Eukaryota > Metazoa > Echinodermata > Echinoidea > Camarodonta > Strongylocentrotidae > Strongylocentrotus > Strongylocentrotus droebachiensis. Next base: position 43,934 of record JAVYIG010007072.1, read on the forward strand.
ACCTGTCACTGTACACCCTTCAATCGTGATACTGTCCAGAACGCACTTGCAGTCATCAAGCAGAATGAGCAGCTTATCTGTGATCTGATCACAATCAACGAACGAGATGGACCTCAGCGCGGGAGAGAAGAGATGATACGTGACATGTGGAACGTATTCTGTCGTCATCATGTTATGATCCACGACCCACTGGAGTATTTTCTCTTTGTGCAATGTGGGAAGGTGTTTGCCGACATTGCTGATGACGTGAAGGTTCTGGGCTATGCATCCCAAACACATATCCATGAGTTGCTTCACCATCCTGACGATTTGCTTGATATGGATTTTACCTTAATACGCTCAACTGAAATGATATGTGAGGGGGGGGGGGGACAGAAATAAGTTGCTATAGTCGTAATAAAGTGTTCTTGTTAAAGGTAATACAAAGTTTTGGTATGGGGTACTAAATTCTAGGTTAGGCTAACTTTCAATCGGTTATCTAAGTTAGATGTAGACATATAGACTTCATTTAGGAAAGAGGTCTAACTTATAGGGCCTTTTGTAAGTTTGACATGGCTGATGCAACCTGGGGCATGCAAGCAGATTCATTAATCATGTACGGTTCCAAAGTATGGGCACACTTGTGAACTAGCGCCCAACCGAGATGGCCTTGAAATGGCTGGTAAAATGACGCTGGTTTGGGTTCTCAAAAGAGAGAGAGAGTGGGGGGTGGAGTCAAATCAAATTTAGAGTTAGCTTAACATCCCCCCACCCCTCGAGAAAGGGAGAATGATAAATTTCAAATGTTCCCATTTGTTATTTGTTTTCAACTAGAAAAAGAGCCTTCTAATTTGTTTCTATTGTGCCCCCCCCTGATTCTGCCCCTAACATTCCCCCACCCCCTTCCTACTTTTTCCCTTTCTTTTTCCTTTTTATTTGTTTTTAAGCTTGGGCCGGCATTAACTTGTGCTTGTTATACAGATAAAATTAGATCATGTCAATCCTTTCAAAGATTACTTCCTGTAAATGTACAAGTCAACTTTGTGATTCTTATTATGATAGAAAAATACAAAAAATCTATTACGCACAACCTTCAACAATATCCGTACGACACCAGTTATTCCAACGCTCCAAATAATCGGCAATTATGACAATTGTATATATTATTTATTATCATGTCACTTTTGTGGATCTAGCTATTCTGAAGAAACTTTTAATACTCTCTCCTGTTGATAAAATTAAAAATCTTGACCAAGTTTGACTAGATTTATTTCCCAATAGCACGAAGCTTTATTCAATAATCAGTGATAATGAGATTGGGTTTGGGATAGGTATTGGATTCACCAATACCAGCGCGCAGGGGCGTACGCAGGATTTTTTCAAGGGGGGGGGTTTTAAAATATTTTGCTCCCGAAAATTTGAAAATCGCGCCGGCCGAAAAGTCGCTCAGTGGGGGGGGGGGGGGGGGGGGGGGGGGGTAAGCGGTTTTTTTTTTGGAGGTCACAAAAAAATCGCAACGACTCAGCCAGCCGAAAAGTCGCTCAGTGGGGGGGGGGGAGGGGGGGCGTGGGGGGGGGGGGGGTGGGGGTGGGGTAAGCGGACACATTTTTTTTTTTTTTTGGGGTATCGAAATTTCATAATTTGACATTTTTTGTCGTTGGGGGGGGGGGTAAGGTCACCTTTTTTAGGTTAGCCGTGGGTATAATTTTTTTTTTTTTTTTTTTTTTTTTTTTTTTAAATAATAAAAAAAAAAAAAAAAAAAAAAAAAGGGGGGGGGGGGGGGTTTTAAGGTTTTTTAGGGGGGTTTACATACATAAAAATACCAAAGGGGGGGGTTGAACCCCCAAACCCCCCCCCCCCCCTGCGTACGCCCCTGCCAGCGCGCAGTAATTGGCTAAGTGATTAAAATATTAGCATACATGAATAACTTTCCCAATGCGCATGTTCGATTCTGATCCGCGTTTTTTGTTAATGCGTGAAGAGCATAATTATGCATGTACGAATGTAGGAAGCATCGAACATATTATGAACAATTCATTGAATAATTCATGGAGCTTCGGGGGCGTTTAAATCGTGTTCAAATGTCTGAGCAAATATGGCGGACTTTGGAGGGGCCTAACAGGTGACCACGACCGTGGCCTCCATAGGGTTTTACGTGGATCATTTAAACGGCGATGGAATAGAGCTTGAAGCACAGTGGATCGATATAATCCTTCTTTAACAAAAAATTATCTGCATAATAAATGCAACTTATATAACAGATATAATAAACACATAGACATAAGATACACATTAAAACTTACTATTTCAGTATCTATCCAACGACGTCTACTACTATGCTGGCTTTTCGTTTGCCGTTTCTTCCATTTGTTCAAACCATGTACCACAGCGCCATTCGCGTGTTGCATATACATGTATTTTTAACAGGAAACCCCGATTCTATTATTAGAACATGACTTCTTTTCAGGCTAGGCCTATACGGATACGGATATGTAAAAGCTGTAGTTGTGTCGACTGCTAACTCACCGGTCCGGGGATTCATCTTTACCATGACCATATTTGGTATCCCGAATTTGCGGAAATATTAGCCTTCGGTTTGATATCGTTTATTAACATGTATTTAAGCGCAAACTGAAGTTAATTTTTTTGAGTCGATATCGTCCAGATTTATAGTTGTGATCAATATTTAAGAAAATTATGTACTATATAGGTCAGCATATTAAACTCTACTCCCGTTTCTCACATGGCTATTCATCAGTCTGTCTAGTTTCGTTCTTGTCTGTGTTTCAGTCCTGTTGCTCGTAGAATTTTCCTGTTTCTCTTGTTTATAGCCATTATTTAGTAGTCAGTAGATTTCATTACACTTATTTATGTTTATATTTTCTCAGTTGTTTAGTTAGTTTAGTTTGTCAGCATTTAAATGTATGCATTATTCTTATCTGACGAATTTGTTCTTTTAGGACATACTCATAAGCTACTCATGAGGGACCTTAAATCCACAAGCCTTGCTTTCAACCAAGGCCACCTCATCTTTATATTGTAACGCCATATTCTGTTAACTTGTTATATTCATGTCATATTTGTAAAGTGTGTTATGAAAGAAAGATAAATAAAATTTGAACTTGAACTTGAACTTAACAGAGCTTTTGTATCTATACAAACAAACGTTACGATACAAGAGGGATTTTCGTGATAGGGCGGGTCAATTAATATATACCCCTTACCCTTCCCGATTTAAGTTGATCGACAGTAGGCCTATTAATTAATAAGTTTTCTTGACTGCGTGTATTTCCTCAAACATCGCAGATATGACAAAGAATGCGATTTTCGTCATTTTTGATGAGGACTTGCATATTTTGTATTGGTAAAATAACTTAATTGAACGTTTTAAAAAGCAAACTTTTTCATTGGATTAAGCAAACAATAAAGGAAAATGGTAAGAAATCTACATCTTGAAAAAAAGGGGGGGGGGGATAATTACCATTATCAAACAGCTTGATTTTTCCCTCAAGATGTATTCACTCCGTCATTCCACTCCATCCTGATGCCTCCTCTTTCTGTTTCTGTCTCTTTATGTCTCTGTCTCTCTCGCTGTCTCTGTCACCCTCTCTATGTCTGTCATTCTCTATTATATCACACTGAGGGGCGTTATGTGTTTAAAATATGTATGTTCGAAATATGATACAAATAGAAATCAATAAATCAATCAATTCATCCATTTCTCTTAATGATCTCAATGCTACATCTTTCTTCTATTTTTCCATCTCAAGATCTTTCCAGTCTCTTCTCATTCCCTTACCTTTCTTCCTTCCAATTTTTTCTTCCCTTCCTAATCTTTTCTTTCCTTTATACTTCCAAACTCTTTCTATCCCCTCCCTACATTTTCATTTTTTGTTTTCATTATCTATCTCCATCAATTTCTTATATCTTGCTCTGCCTCTCTCTCTCTCTCTGTCTTTCTATTCATGTATTTCTCTCTGACTCTTAGTGTCCCTCTTTCTTTCTTTCATGTCAATATCACTTCTTTCTTCATCAACAATTTCTCTTTCAAATACATGTATAACACAAAATGCATTTGAATCAATTTGCTATAGAATATGATTTATTTTATCCATGAAAGACTATAATACATGCAAAGTTATACCTTGCTAATGGTCTCTACATACACAACTCATAATACTGTTAAAATTAAAGCTGAAATAACAAAAGAAAAGTTTATTAACTAATTCTTACAACACGTATTAATAAAATTTGTATATAAAATACACATTTGAATATATAAAATCAGTACATTTTAACTTTGTGCAGAATGTAGTAAACTTCAATGATTCTGTAAAATACATCCTTATTGTATCATTATCATCACCATCGCATTATATTATCAATGATTAAAAAGAATTATACAATATTGAAGGTTTCACTTGTGTTATAAGATCTTTATCAAATGATATGAAATTTATAGAAAATAGGAAAATGGAATTACAAATGTTTCAACTGCAAGCTCACAGAGATTTCTAAACATCATGCACGCAGTGCTCTTTTAGGTTTACATAAGTCGGTGGCATGTTAGAACTAATGTCCTGGATCGGCTATACATTACTTTTCACCTCTCATTAGTATCATATCCCACTTGAAGAAAAAACTAGATGGAATTCGACTGCGCGCAGTCGAAAATGATGCCTCCGTCATAGAGCAATTTTACAAACCAAAGCAGAAGATTTTTTTTTAATTCAAGTTTAATTGTAATCCATTAACAGGCTCTCAGAATATCGCGATTACAAGCAATTTCTCATATACATATATGACCCTTTGATCTTTGACCTCATGACCCTAACATCTACTCAGTTCATTGGCTCTGCAAGATGTCCTGAGTTAAATAGTAATCCATCTGTCAGTTCTAATGAGAATGCGTTCACAAGCTATTTTTGCATACATAATGAGCCCATGACCTTTGACCTTATGAACCAAGAATCTACTCAGTTCATTGGCTCTGCAGGATACATAAATGATCTAAGTTTGGCAGGAATCCATCAATCTGTTCTAATGATAATACGATCACAAGCTATTTTTGCATACATAATGAGCCTCATGACCTTTGACCTTGACCTCATGACCCCAAAATCTAATCAGTTCATCAGCTCTGCAAGTAACATACATGACCTAAGTTTGGCAGGAATCCATCAATCGGTTCTTGAGATAACGCGATCACGAGCTGTTTTTGCATACATAATGAGCCCTCTGACCTTTGACCTTTGACCTTGTGACCCCAAAATCTACTCAATTCATTGGCTCTGCAAGATACATACATGACCAAAGTTTGGCAGGAATCCATCAATCGGTTCTACAGATAACGCGATCACAAACTGTTTTTGCATACATAATGAGCCCTGTGACCTTTGACCTTTGACCTCGTGACCCCAAAATCTAATCAGTTCATTGGCTCTGCAAGATACATACATGACCAAAGTTTGGCAGGAATCCATCAATCGGTTCTTCAGATAACGCGATCACGAGAACGGGACGTACGTACGTACAGACGTACGTACGTACGTACGTACAGACGTACGGACGGACAACCCGAAAACATAATGCCTCCGGCTACTTCGTAACGGAGGCATAAAAATCCTTATATGGATAGATTTCGCTATTTACCAAAGAAAATCAAAGAAATCTAATGACAAACCTTTTAGGGTAGCTAAAACCCCTAATTGGCTTTCAAGTCCGTGATGCCAGATACATACATGGTCATAGGAACTTTGGCAAATACATATTAAATCTTTATACATAAATGCTTATGACAAGACACGTTTGAGAGATAGCAAAAGGAAACATGTAAGCACTACTTTATGTCAAGATATGAAATGGCTATAGCTTGGTTAAAGGCCATTATCAGGGGAATTCCTAATACATGTATTCTAGAGTACTAAATATATTCTCCTAAGACACCTCTAAATGGGCCATCAGCATATAACATCAACTACCGGTAAGAGCAAATGTATTTGTTAACAAGACTAGTAGATGAATTTACTATATATGCACAAATTCCTGACCACGTTGTTTCAAAGTCATTCACTAACTTAAAATGGAGGCATTAAATGCACAAATACACGTGATAGCAAAAATATTCCTTGCATCTACTTAAAGATGTATCCTTTGCATTAAATGCAAAGCAGAACAAGAAATTGTGGCTTCTACATGTAAATCAAATTGGATCATAAAATAGTAATTCATGTTGAACAAGGTCGAGACAGGGGTCATGTATATACTGCACTCACTCACATAAAGTACATTCATTTCCATGTAAATTGACCTGTGATTCTTGACTACATGTAAGTGATCCTAAATCTTATATAAATTGATATATATCTATAATAATGTTACCAATTCATATAAATGGGTGTATGCAATTACAATAATATTCACTTGACAAACTATGAATATATATTTGATAAAGTAACAACCATTTATAAAAAGATTAAGTACAAGGAATGAAAATGATGCTCTTCACTTTTATTTAAAAGAGAAATTGCACTTAACAGAAATGTTTATAAGGTTCTCCATTAGTTCTAGATGTATCAAATTCTAATATCAAATATCAACATGTTCTGGAATAATGCCACAAAGAGTGTATAAACATGGGACATTGAGGTACATTAAGTGGACCCTTTTCCACAAATGAAACCAATTCCTAGGTTTAGGAGTAAGGGCAATTTCACTCTATTTTGGAGTGAAGATGTAATTTTTTTTCTGACAAATGGAGTTTGGCGATTATCTACTTTGAGGCACATAAATATGTGGAAGCATTTCCAAGATGGCAGTAATGATTCTAATCGACAAAAGTATGATCATCTAATTAAATATCCATTTGTGCATAATGAATAATAAAATTATTTCTCTATAATATACTATTAATATACCATCATTGCCCATATGTTGAGCACAGGGGTATAGTGGATCAAGGAAGTTTCTCAAGTTCTCAATATTTAGGCTTGAGGGCCAGTCTATTTTATTTGAGGGTTGGTTGATATGTATCTTAAAGTGGGCATGTCCCATAGGAATTCCTGAATCAAATTTCAGTCCAGTCCAACAGCGTTTATCAAAATACACGTAACGTGTAATTATTTGCAGCACACATGATTTTGCAGCTGCTAACCCGGTGAGATCAAAGTATAAAACTATTCTAGATTATGTGGTACTGTTTGCAATTAATCTCAATAATTCAACAGTTCCAAAAATTACACTTTTCTTTGTATGGCCTTTACCCTGAATTACTCAAATAGCATGAGTAGGATTGTTGTTGTGTGCCATATTTTATCTGAATGACATATCCCTGCTATCAATTCGCAAATTAAGAAGATTTTAATTCTGAGGCAATAGCCATTTAACCATATACCTGAATGAATACATTTCAAAATGTTTAAACTATTTATCATATTTCCACATTGTCTGAATTGATTCTCAAAGGTTGGGGAATCTGATAACTATCACTCAGGACGATGAGGTTTGCCCACTTTACAGGTTAAAATATTATACAACTGTATATTAAGGAGTTACTGTGTGACGAGTTCTACACTATTTCAGTTGCTATTTAAGTATGCTCTGTCCAATGATGAACTTGCCAAATATTTTGAGATGAAGACAAAGATCTATCTTGGTTGATGACACGAGAAAGACATCAGATAGAAATCATTGTTGCTATGGTTACATCATAGACCATTTTGTCTGATCAATCTGACAGAAATCACCGGTGTCAAGATTCTTGGCCATGACAAGATTTGGATTGGCGTTGGGAAGGCGATGGTAGACGTATACCTTGTCATTACAAACATCCTATACAGGGAGAGAGAGAAAGAGAGAAAATGAAAGATGAAGACGAATAGTAATATATATATAATAGGGTACCTGGTTATCCTATTGGCTGAAAACTATCACATGACATTCAATTTTTTGTATATTGCTTGAGCATGCAATATCACAACCGACTCTGCATAGTTTTATTGTACTAAATATGATAAAATCGTACAGGTTGGCATCTCTGAATACATGTATAAGAATTTGTCATTGAGCACTTTCATACAGTCACCTATAATTGTAGCTGGATACAAAGAAAATTCCCACGCCATATCATTACACAGAAACACTTACTTGTAGGTAGTTTGTTGCTTGCGTTGTAACCTTACTGCAGCCTGATACAAACAGAGTCTTGAGATCAGGGCAGTTATTGGCGAGAGCAAATATACTCTTATCTGTGATGCTGTGGATTCCAGCGAGGCAGATATCCTCTAGAGGGCAGCATCTTGTCAGTTCAACGACGCCGTTATCCGTCACCTGTAGAAATACACACAAAATGACATTATGGTCAATATCCTTAACGAAGGTAGATCTACTCTTTGTCTATCCATAGGATTCATAAACTTGAGTAAAATAGAACAGTCAATTGAAAAGATAAATCTTGAAAAGAAACTTGAAAAGAAAAGAAAAATACAACAAAAATTCTATTTAAATGGGAATGACTACTCCGTATTTCATGATGGACAGGCAATATTGAAAGTACAATGCCAGACTTATATTATATAAAGTTCTCAAAGATTCACTATTTTCATTACCGCCCTCACACCGCATCTCTTTGAGATTAAGAAGAGGGTAACCCATTATTTTCAGTGGTTGGCACTGTTAGGTGATCAAAAATTTAGTAGCCCTATCGTCTTATCTAGCAAGAATCCCTCAAAGTGTTATGATCTAGAGCCAACTGTTTATTTCACCAAATCCTACTCTTTCAAAATTTATCAATACAAAGTGAAATCAGTGGATGACAAGCCTAGAATAATGACGAGACTGAACAAAATTAATCAAATGATCACCTGGTCAGCAGATGAACCAACACAGCTTTTGAGTGAGATGTTCTTCAGATGAGGCATGTGGTTTGCTATGGAGAAGAGCAAAGTGTCATCAACGCTCTTGATTCCTGCCATGTACAGCTTGTTCAGGTTCACGCATGCTTTACTCATATCTAGCAAGATATCATGGTACAACTGAAAGAAAAAAGGAAGAAAATGAAAAAAATATACATAAACACTTAACTCTTTACTAGCTTTGGTCGATCAAGAAAGAACTTGGACTGCGACAAGTTGACATTTGTCACACATGCAGTTAGTCTCGATGTGGCAGTCCAGGGTTCCACTCATGGCGAATGAGGAGCAACCTGTTGGATAAAAGTAGATCTTGAGATGTCACACATTTTCCAAAGACTCCAGCCTGGTTATCTTGGGAACATCAGAAGAATAAGGCTGGAGAGGCTATGTAGAAGGTTTGTTTGACTTTGAGAATGCATGGTCATTGTAAAGCCCTAAATTGTATTTCCCGGTAATAAATGGTCAAAGCCCAATAGATTTTTTGATTTTAAAATGGTTATAATAATACTTATGTTCTAAACAAATATTCACAAAAATATTAGATTCTAATAATGTGCCTTTATATTGTCACACATTAGTGTTCCTGATGCTGCAATTTCATCTTGGTCTTTTCTGGAGCTGCTATACCAAAGATCAATACATACCAGAAATTGCTTTCTACCAGGTACCATTTCATTAATAGTATATTTGTAAAGCGCTTAGAGACATTTGTATTAAGCGCTATATAAAAATTAAATATTATTATTATTACAGTTGGGTCAAGAAATACAACTTCTGATCCCATGTTTTGTTGAAACCTATTGCCTCATGAATGCTCCAATTCCCATAGGTTTAATACAGGGACCATTCAGTTCTCCAACTCAGAGGGAAAATCTTTGTTCTCCCTTTGAGCCATGTACGGTAAGCACAAACTCTCAACCTATTTGATTGAAACTCAAACAAATGAACTATACCACCACAGTGCTCCTTAAAGGCATCGTTTAGCAATTTTAAATCTGAGATGCACGGCCCTACATGTTATCAGTGTCTGTAATATAGAATAATATTGAAGCCCTAAAAAAATTGCACTTCAAAATGATCAAGAAGTGCCTCAAAAAAGTACCGGTTTTACCATACTCGTTTTTCCCAATAGACTGTAGTGTTATGAAAACCGTTTGGCAAACGCAAAATTTGGTTTCGATTTCCAATCATAAATATCTTGATACTCAGACAGGCGATCAGCTGGTAAAAGTCATACGGTTCCTGACTGACCTAAAAGTTTATAATTATCATTGCAGCATGAGCTAAATCCAGGATTTTTTTAAAAGGATCTAAGACGAAGTTACCGGATCCCTATAAGAAGGTATAAAGCACATTACTCACATCTTTGCATCCGCTCATCCTGAGTAGTGTCAGGTTGCTAGACCTCTCCTGATCTCTAAACAGCATCCTCAGCGGTTCACCGGTCAACTTCATACAGAATGCCAGGCAAAGATCCTCTAAGGCTTTACAGTTCTTGACGATAAGCCTCAGGATATCATCAGTCATGATCTGATGGCAGCCAGTCATATCCAAGCATATCAGCTGCGGCCCAACCGTCTCGAAAATCTGTAATGTACAGGGATAAGGACACATGTATAACATACCATATGGAACTGCATGTAGGCAATGTGCAAGTAACAGTAATACATTGTTGGGAAACACCCGGCCCCCCCCCCCCCCCCCCACTCAGTGTTATTTAGGGTACGCATATGCCTGTTCCCTCCTTTTGAAAACACCTCTTAAGTCCGGTGTGTAAAGTCAATTTTGTGTATGTACGAGCCGGACTTTGGTGCATGACAAGTACCCCTTTACCGGACATTTTGGTAACACGCATGCGGTCATTCCGACCCGGAGTGGGGGGTCGGGGGGCAACATTATCCATTCAGTGAAATAGTCACCGTTATCAATTCACATACCATCATATACATGCACATCAAATCATAAAATACATTTAAGGTCCATGACACAGCTGATATTTCTTCGAGCATAGGGTAAGAAAATTTCATAAGTCTCCTGATAAACACTTCAGAAAGTATCTTCAGTGATGCAAAAGAGGATATAAACTCTTCAGTAAACCATGTCCAACTTGAATCATTTTTGTATGTTACTAATTATGCAAGTAATTTTCATGCCTCTTAATCGGTTTTTGAACCAATAAAATCATATCTGGAGACTCTTGCCTTCTCTTGCTTGTTCAGATCTGGCTCGGTAAAAAGCCGCCACATTTTTGTCCTTCTTTGTTAATGAATGGCAACTTCGCGCAACAAAGGACTTGTACTACGCTTTATGTCATCATAAATAGTCCTTTTGTAGTGTCGTATCAGACAAGCCTTCGCAATGTACAGGAACTAAAAAATGCAGAAAAGTCTAAAAATATGCATAATAATTGTATGCATGAATCTGAACCATGTATTGTAATCGAAACTGGATAGCCTTTATTGATACTTATCGTAGACGCTAAAGACATCCAGATTATAATAACTTTAAAAATGAACACAAACCTTTATGGCATCTTCTTCAGTGATGGAGTTTATCCCGCATAGTCTTAGAGTCTCCAGCTTTGGTAACCTTGCAACGGCTGTGTGGATATCTCCACCCTCCAGCTGGAGCCCTGACAGGACAAGGTTCATGAGACTTACAGGAAGCTCCTTCAGGAAGTCCTTGCTCGAGCTCTCCTGGAGCTTGTAGCAGAAGGAGACATCTAGGAGCTGGAGCTTGGTGCATTCTTTACTCAGCTGTAAGCAATGACAAATAATATGGTAATGTATACAGGACTGCACATACCTAAAGGGAATCATGTACAAGAATCTTGACGCCTTGAAGCAGCACTGCATTGACAGAGTAGGTTTTTGAGATTCACGGGGAACTGTGTCAGGAAGTTCTTGCTGGAGATCTTCTAGAGCTTATAGCAGAAGGAGACATAAAGGAAACATATAATGACCAACAAAAAAGGGAATGATGCTGCTTGTAAGTGTCGGCTTGCATGGTGATGTAGATATACAGTAGGTTGCAGGTTGCGGGTGAAAGGACTCTGACTCTGTAATCTTTCTTGGGGGTGTGTAGTCCTGAAAAGGACTGTTGTTATCTTTCTTAGCATATAGTTCTAAGGAGAACTATAGCGCTTGGAGAGGATGCATACAACCAAACTCAACCATATATACAAGAATCTTGATGCATTGTACATACATGATTCAGTTAGACTAGTTTTATTTATTTATTTATTTATTTATTTTGTTTTATTTTACAGAGTGAACTTCAAGATCTGTATCTCTTCGTCTGGTTAGAGACAGAAGCCTGAAGGGCGTTAACTTATAAGAGTTAACGCCCTTCTGGCTAACAGAGTACAGATAACTTACAGATCACAGAATAAGAATCGGTGATAATGTTGCACAAAACTACCTTTTATATATATATAGTTTTTTATTGAAATCAAAACATAAAAAAACCAAGACCAAACAGTCCTAAGAATGACAACTGTCATTAGGCTTAACATGCGTTTCAATTGCACATAAAATGTTTTCATTTAAAAAAAAGCATATATCTTTTTAATTGGTCCTTTACATATTTGTTCTATATGCCACGTTTACTTACCGCCATTACCCCTGCACTGGTTATTCTATTACAGCCATGCAGTACAATCCTGTTGGTTAGGAAGACACAAGAAAATAATTTATGGTAATGCCAATTGTCATTATTTTCTGTTTACATGTATGTACATCACTAGGTCATCCATTACAAGTTCAAAATAGAAATATACTGTGCATAGAAAGAGTTGACATGGTGCGAACATAACAGGTACTACTTGTTCCTCTGATTTACGACGGATCATCAGTTTGACTGTTCATTCATTCACTACACAACATATCACAGCTCACTATATTAAGATAATTTCACTAAATACTCACTAATTATTTTGTCAACAACCAAAATTATGCTTACCCTTTTAAGATTTTGCAGTGCTGTGATAATACAACCAGATCGTTATTATCTATTGTGTGAATGCTGCTAAGGTCTAAATGCTCCTGGGAAGAAGAAAAAAAAGGAAAAAATAATGCATAATCATCACTCTGTACTGTTCATTGTTGCAAGTTATCATTATAAAAAAGAAATAAGATATAATTGATAACAAACAATTGCAAGCATTAAGATGAGATAATAAATGAAAATAATAATGGTGGCTTCTTATAAAGTGCACATGTCCGTCACGTCGTGACACCCCTGGCACTCCAACATTATTACCTGGTCATAGCTGGCGACCATTCCTGTATCACTCTGGTTTATGGCAGCCAATTTACGGTAATATTTTGCCAAAGGATGTTAACTTGAACTAAGAAGTATTGCTATTGATCGAGTTGTGTCGTATTACCAAAGAACAGGTATTTCCATTTTCTATTGTGTAACGTATCATGGTCAAGTTTGATTTAAAAAAAAGTGTTTTCATTCATTCCAGGGTCGGGGGAAGTTGTACAGGGGAGTGTTTCACAAAGACTACGATAGACTTAAGTTAGACTTGAACTACATGTATAGCAGGCCATTCGTGCTACTGGGTGCTCTCACAATTGGTCTCTAAATTATGATCTTTAGATAATATTTTTTCCTTCAATAATGAACTATCAAAAACGGTAAACTAAATTCTGTAGATTTGTTACCACAGTTTGTAAGTCTGTTGAAAAACCAAAGCAAGGAATGATAGTGGCATGAACCGCCTGCCATAGCTCAAGTCCACCTTAACTCTTACACTGCCATGAGACTGCTAGCGCGCTATTGTTATAGTGCCATGTGCACGCGAGCGTGCTATCGATTGAAAGCCACGTTCATGCTAGCGAGCCACCGCTACGGTGCTTCGTGCGCGCTAGCGCGCAGATGTAATAACAGTTATTGTTCATGCCCATTGCACCGTTTTGAGTGCTTTTGCAGCGCTATTGAAAGTACCGTCGCGTGCATCAGATTATCGGCTTTGGATTACGCGTCTTTGTATACAACAGTCAGATTGGATTTTCTCGAGTAATTTAGAGATTTGTTTTTGATATCATATATCATCATTATGCCTCCCCATCGCATTGGATTGGTTCGACAACTCACTGATAGTGCTTATTTACTTCAGCAAAATTACAAATTCATGAAATGATATTGGTATCAATAGAAAAAGGGTGAAATTTCCTACAACTCTCATGTACAATGTTTGTTTATACAACATACGAATGAGAAGTTATAGTGGATCAAACATAGTAAAGATTTTAAAAACACGCACTTGAACCAACCCTAAAATTAACTTGGCACGCAGGGGCTTTGTTGCTGGCACAATAGAGATTAGCACTGTGGCACTGGGTGCATTGTATGGGTGGCAGCTTAAGAGTTAAAGGTAAAAACCAGTATTGGAAACGCCCCAATTTCAAAAATGAAATGGAAGCTCTTATTACCAATCATGTGAAAGAATATGTTTTGACTAATACATGATGATAACAATTTTGCCGGGAAACCGTCTGCTAATTGATATATTTGGTAAATAAGTTTATCTATTGGACTGTGAGAGATAAACGCATGTGTCGCGCACGTGTGCGTAGTCCCATATACATCTTTCTGTGTATATTGCTTGTAACTTTACAAACACTGGGCCAAATTTCTTATCATTTTGATGATTCCAGAACCTTGCAGTACACACCAATGCTTCTATGCTAGATGATCAACCTTTTCTGATCGATTCCACAACGTTTCTTTCACAATGCAATCGCATGACCATAAGTGGTCTTTATCTTTAAGTCAATCATAGTCTTTGTGAAACACTCCCCAGGACTACTATGCCATTGTGATTATCCTAGAATCACTTTCTTTGAGCGAGATCAATAGACTTACAAGTTCATTTGCGAGTGTTACTGCTATTGTAGGGATGATTTCGTGTGTCAGCTTATAGCATGAACATAGATTCAGTCTTGCTATTGTTGGATTTCTTGTCACAAGTGCTACTAGGCCTGTGAGATAAAGTGGGCAAAACAGGAATAGAAAATGAATAAATAGAAGTATCAACAGTTAAAACAGTTGGAAATGGAATTTAAGCTCTATGCTGCTGTTAATATAATTTCTCTTGTACTAAACCAATAACCCCCCTTAAAATAAATTCATGTCAATATGGTGCATTTCTATTTTCATTTAACTAAAATCAGATCTGCCTTAGTGCCAACTTATAATCATGTAAAAGTGATTATCCTATCGATGATGACAGCATTTCATACACTTATTTCCCTAGCATATAGGTCTGACTGCCTTTTAGCTGTCATAATTTATTGAGTCATTATGAACACCAGTGAATTGATTTTTAAAAACCAGGATATTTAATGTATTGAACTTTTTCCTATAGTCATGTCCAAAGAAGTATAATAATTTCTGTAATTTTATAGCACATACTACATAATTATTATGATATTGTCTCAATGTGCTTTCAATTTGTTCCAAAGAGCATGAAGGAACTATTACCCCTTCTTTAGCTTGATCCAAAGAGCATGAAGGAACTATTACCCCTTCTTTAGCTTGATCCAAAGAGCATGAAGGAACTATTACCCCTTCTTTAGCTTGATCCAAAGAGCATGAAGGAACTATTACCCCTTCTTTAGCTTGATCCAAAGAGCATGAAGGAACTATTACCCCTTCTTTAGCTTGATCCAAAGAGCATGAAGGAACTATTACCCCTTCTTTAGCTTGATCCAAAGAGCATGAAGGAACTATTACCCCTTCTTTAGCTTGATCCAAAGAGCATGAAGAAACTATTACCCCTTCTTTAGCTTGATCCAAAGAGCATGAAGGAACTATTACCCCTTCTTTAGCTTGATCCAAAGAGCATGAAGAAACTATTACCCCTTCTTTAGCTTGATCCAAAGAGCATGAAGGAACTATTACCCCTTCTTTAGTTTGATCCAAAGAGCATGAAGGAACTATTACCCCTTCTTTAGCTTGATCCAAAGAGCATGAAGAAACTATTACCCCTTCTTTAGCTTGATCCAAAGAGCATGAAGGAACTATTACCCTTTCTTTAGCTCTAGTAACCATTTTCAGTGCACAGTGCATTTCAAGGATTAAATCCTATCAGGTACAGTAGGCTTATCCATTTCCAACACATGGGTTAAGAGTGGCAAGTAAAGATTAACATGTTGCTAAATGTTCAAGTGTGCCTTGCCGTGGCTTGAACCCATGAACTACACATCCCTCATCAGGTACTTTCAAGCATGGACCATGATCCAAGTCAATCAACTAATGATGTGACTTACTTTTGTTGGTAATGTTAATACACTGGAAGAGTTCCACTTCTTTTAACTTCCTCGACCTAAGGACTTCTAACCCTGTCCCTGTCAGCTCAGATAGTTCCTTCAAAACCAGGGTCTGCAGTTCAACCTGATGACTCAGTAAGGCTGATACACCAACATCTGACAATGAAAACAATAAGTCTTAATGTTATTCCCTATACAACAAATCAACTATAATTATATTTAATGTTGAAGGTAAACAAAGAACAGAGAACGAAGAGCTCTTAGGAGAGCTCAGTCAGCACATCGGCCCTTTTGAGGGCTCTTTGAAAAGGACAAGGTGTAACCCTGAAAGCTATACCTACAATGATTATGATGTTCACGATAGACACTTTGACAAAAATAAAATCAGAACCTTCTTCAGGATGGATCTCTAAGGTGTTGTAAACTTCATAATAAAGTAAGGAATGAAATACACTCTGGGAGGGGAGGGGGTGGGGACATGTGCTCCCATGTGTGGATACACCCCCCCCCCCCTCCCCTCCTCTAATAAAAGTGGGCTCCTCTTCTTTTTGCTGCTGCTCTTTCAGCAACTTTGTGACACATGCATGTGTATACATGTATCAAACACATATACAGGATCTTCTAAGGTCTATACCATGGGGTAAAATCCCCCCGTCAAGTCAGGAAATAATTTTAAAGAGCTTAAATAGTTAATGCAGTTACAAGAAGAAGACCGACACCACACTGAAAACATAACAAACAGAAAAATTATATTACTCTGAATGTCTAAGATTTTGTTAGTTATCAGTGGCTTTGGAGTTGGTTCGAAGATGGTTTAAGGTTTAAGAATGAGATGCACCTCCTACCTGTCACTTTACACCCGTCAATCGTGATACTCTCAAGAACGCACTTGCATGCATCAAGCTGTATGAGAAGCTTATCTGTGATCTGGTCACAATCGTTGAACGAGATGGACCTCAGCGCGGGAGAGAAGAGATGATACGTGACATGTGGAACGTATTCTGTCGTCAGCATGTTATGATCCACGACCCACTGGAGTATTTTCTCTTTGTGCAATGTGGGAAGGTGTTTGCCGACATTGCTGATTGTGTGAAGGTTCTGGGCTATGCAGCCCAAGCACATGTCCATGAGTTGTTTGACCATCCTGATGATTTGCTTGATATGGATTTTACCTTACGATCGAGTGAAATGATCTGTGGGAAAAAACAGCAATATGTTGCTATGGTCATTACGAAGTGCAGTTGTTAATTTGAATCTGATTAAAATGATAAGAAAATCAAATATCACTTAGCAAAAGTCAACAGGTTTGGCTAGGGCTAGGACTGGGGCGTGCGGCTGAAGCCGGGCCCCACACTTTATAAGGGCAATTTTGATAGAAAAGGGTATTGGACAATCATTAGGACTTTGGATGAAAGAGCAAATTGTTTACAATCATTTTTGCATCTGGAACAGAAAATAAGGATAAGATATTATTCAGTAGAGAATAATAATTATTAAGGCAAAAACACTCAAAGTAAGGCAATCTTTAGGCATTTTCTTTCACAGATTCATACCACATGTTTAGGGATTTTTTTTCCACAAAAAAGTGACCTTTTATCGTAGAAATAGAGAGAGAGACACACACACATCCCTGAATAACGATTTGACAAGTATAAGCACCCCCCCCCTGCCCTGAGCTCAAAACAAACATTAATGTTCAGTCTTTACATATATTGCAACATTACAAATGTTGCAAATATTCAACAATACTGACAAACTGACATACATGTAATTAGGTCTATATTCTGCAACTTTTTACAAGCCTGAATAATGTTATATTTCACATACAAATTGTAAACTGCATGTATACAGTGTAGTAGATTTGTACATTATATGATTTCAGTGAAATTGAATAGATCAACACCTAGCTCTCATTCAGTCTCGCGCTTTGCAATGTTGGAATGAATGGCCATGGCCATTTTTTCTTTGTACACAAAAATACATTGATCGTGCTTCTAATCTAATGATTAAATTAGGAGATAAATTTGACTATATTTTGTCTGCCCTTCAAGTTTTTCAAGAAAAAAAGGCAGTTAATATATCTAGATCAACAGTTTGTTGTGAGTATACCCTAGCACATTTCACATGGACAAATTGTTTAATACTAGATCTAGTGTTAAACAATTAAGAAAACTTGTAAGATTATACAATTCTTTTTGTTGGTTCCTATGAAGGCTGAAAGACTTTTTGTCAATAAAAGTGTAGTTACTTGTACTGTTGTAGTGGTAGACGAACCGAGCCACATAGTATTTTAGACTTATAACTGTAAATTGTTTAGTGTATATACTAGACAGAAATAACCGTCTGATATGGGTCATTTCTTTAATAAAACTGACATTTGTTGACATTTGCATTCCCCAATACATAATACATATAATCAGAGGTCTAGTGGAGCCAGACGTAGTCTCAGTGGAACAACCGACGATATAGAGAGACTGAAGCTTTTGGTCCAAGTGTTTACTAGCCTTTTTTAGCTCATGTTTATTGTGTTTAGAAATATAAAAAATTAATCATGTCAATAATATAGATATGCATTTCATTATTATATCTTACTTTGTTTTATATCTTTCTGTATTGCTACTTTGTAAATATGTTACCCCTGAAGCGGGTCGATAGAGTTAAATAAAATATAAATCTTACTTAAATGACAGCAAATAACAGGAATACTGTTAAGCCAAATATACATGTCATGTCCAATCTTTATGTTCGCAGACACAGGCATGCATATAGACATGTATACAAAATGCACACACCCACCCACTCGGCATTCACACAACGCGTACGGACAGGTAACCACGACTGACTGCATGCGACCTCCATAGGGTTTTACATGGGCCAGTGAGCTGTGAGAAGGCGGAAGAATAGAGCTCGAAGCTCAATAAATCCTTCTTTCATGAAACAATTAACTGCATAATAAGTGGAACCTATATGACAGCAAATGATATACACGTTGTTGATTCCATACATCTTTGAAATATGATAAAAAGATAAAAACTCACTATCTCTGCGACGACGTCTGCTAGATTTTCGTTGGGCCGCTTGTTCGCACTCACACCATCAGCGCCATTTGCGCGTTGTATTTATAATAGGAAATACCTGTTTCTATTTTAAGAACATGACTTCAGGCATGACTTGTGTATTGTTGTGTCGGCTGCTAGCTCATCAACTTGTTTGCCCTGACCATATTCGGTATTAGATATATCCCGAATTGTCGCAAAATACATTAATCTTCAATTTGATATCGTTATTGATAGAGCTTGTATAACTGTACATGGAAACGAATGTTGCGTACGATTCAAGAGGAATTGTCGTAATAGGGCGGGTCGGCGCGCATACCCCTCCCCGATTTGGATCTGATATATTCAGCTCCATGCAATATAGGCCTAATTCCTCTAATATCAATTTCTGGATACGCCATTGGCCCCAGCTCTCCGTCCCCTTTACCAAATATGAATTTTCATTCGTACTGTCGCTTTTTCTCGTTCTATCCCATTACATTTTCACTTTCTGAAAAATCAAAGCCATGAAATCTGTGTATATATATATACACAACTTAGTTTAGAATACAACATGCATAGCGGCTGCCTCTTTCAATTCACAGTCATGAATCATTAATGACACTGGATAGCAAAAGATGGCAGAAATAACAGATGAAATAATGCACACAGGTTTCGCGGCCTTAATTTTTCCAAAAGCGATAGCTGTACATTAACTAGTAAGCATAACTTAAAGAATATTATTCATTATGAATACATTTCTGTAATAGAAATTGCACACTTCTTCAAAGAAGAAAGACAACTTTCAACTTTACAATGTGAAACTTCAGTCTAATATGACATTTTGAAGTAGGCCTATTAACGATCACTAAGTGTCGAATGTATCTGTTTAACACAAGTATAACTTTCAATGGTACTGGAAGAAAATTCGGTCTTTTAACAGCTTGGACGCAATAAACACATTCCCCGCTTGTGAGAGGTCAGCAGATCGTTAATCTTTGTACTACGCAGTTTTTTTTTCTGTGTGTATTATGTGTATTTTTTTTAGCAACCCCCCCCCCCCCCCTCCCTTTTGTGGATTTTTTTATTAAAAAAAAAAAAAAAAAAATTATGCCAATGGCTGACCTAAAAAAAAAGGTGACCTTACCCCCCCCCCCCCCCCCCTACGGAGCAAAATGTCAAGTTGTCAAATTTCGAGACCAAAAAAAAAAAAAAAAAAGTGTCCTCTTGTAACTATTTTTGTATACATTTTACATTGTATTCGTTATCATGTATTGTATTTTGTTGGAAATGAAGTGTATGCCATTGCAGAGTGCACCTGCGTGTGTAGAGGCAAATTCATTGTATCGATCAAACAAAACGGTAGCATCAAAATATAGAAAATTTAATTAGCTTGTTAAAAGGGGGGGGTACACAAATCACGAGTCCCTCGGATAGAGGTAGCCTATAGGGTAGGTTCACGTTCTTTACACCCAAGTTCCATGAATAACCCTTTCTTTTTTTCCCTTCTTTTTCTTGTTCTCTTTCTTTTCTCTCTATTTCTTCTTCTTTTCTTACCCTTTTTTAAAATGTTATGTTCTGGGATGTCCACGTCCCCTTGGGCCCCTTGGATACACCTACCACTGTAATCTGAATATGGTCCTATGGAATAACGGGTGTTATTCTAAATGTACAACAGATAATCACATTAGTTGACCACTGGGCATCATTTCACGAAACCCTAAAATACAAGTTCACCGTTATCCAATGTAACACGTGTTAAATTTAATATAAACATTTCACTGAGTTGTCGGTGAATTTGTACATTAATTATGGTTTCGCGAAACGCTGCCCATGCAGAACTCTAATTAATCACACTGTTCACATACGGTCATAAATAAATTTAGTGAGTGATCCGAAATTTGCTCCGTCGTCAAGCCATACAAAAAAAATGTTTTAATTTACATACGTTTACCTCTCGACAAAACACAGTTAACAACTAACTTATTCAAATCCCTTGTAAGTTTGATATTTCTTTTTATGTTTTTTTTCTTGTAACTCGAATGACAGGTAGACCGGTTGAATTAGGGCCCTCGGTGAATACTTTTAAATGTATACGCTTAGATTATGTCACATTCTCGAGAAACATGAATCGGGACAAATTAATTTTTCACCTACTTAAACAAAATTACAAAAAACTTGGTAAGGGTATATATATGAATAATTGAATTGTTAAAGGTATAGACCAGTTTTGGAAACGCCCACCTTTCAAAAAATGAAATGGAAGCTCTACCAATCATAATGAAAGAATATGTTTCGACTAATACGTGATGATACAAATTTTGCCGAAAAACCCCTACTAATTGATAAAGTTGGTAAATTATCATATATCCATCAGGCCTGGACAGATATCGCGAATGCACTTCAACATTGAACATTTGGGCATATATTTCTGCTTTTTTGCGAATTTAGGTTGAACTATTGCCATCTAAACCTCTGAAGGCAATATTTAAACAATATTGAATGGATATTTTGCACCCTAAATAAAACCCTTGAACCGCAATTGTACCACTACCGGTCTACAGTACATATACATTCACCTGTTATGCCATGAATGCATGTCAAATTTTAGAATGCAAATTGAATACCTTTGTTGGTGCTAAATTATGTTGCTAAATAGCTTATTCTACAGAACAACACATTATGAATGCAATGTTGCATTCTGACTATTGAAAAAATTATTCATAACGGATGGGGAAAATCATTGTATAAAGAAAGACTGACAAATACGCATGTATTAATCATTTAAGTTTTGGGGGTAGCGTTGGTATATAGGGGTGAGTGTAGAAATTCGGTTAATGTAGCAAACTGAAGTCGGAGCGATTTTCCCGGAGCATGTACCGTAACACCAATTTTGTCCCCCTCTGTCAACAAGTGAGTGTGTTGGGGGGAGGGGGTTCCTGACATTACTTTACCTCCAGAAACGTGATTTCTGTAATCTCCCTGACCTTGTCCATTGACAATGAATAAATTTAGGTGAGGCACATGTAGAAAACGAATGCAAGAACCCCAACCTCCCAAACATTAATGACGAGCTGGGATTCGAGCAATTGACCTTTTGATTAAAAGTCAAATGAATGAACCACTACTGTCACCTTAATCTTTAAACTTGTTTCACCTGAATATGCAACAATGGCTATTTATATAGTAGCTCGGCAGCCTTATCCTAAAATATTGTATAAATCATGTTGCTTTTTTGCTAGAGTGATTTTGATATTTGATGGTTGCTATTGGTGTAATGACATTCATGTTGTGAACGTTGGTAGGATCAATTGGCTATATCGTTGCTTCACTCACGTTTCCCGACAGCGATGAATGATCCTCTCGCTCCATCAATGTATTAACAACCTGTTGAAATAAGTTCTACCTTTAAAAAAAAGGCCTCCCTTGGATTGAGCTAGTAATTTCATGATGTCAATAAGGATATCGATGCTGAAGTACCTAATATATCATTATGCACCGCGATGTGATTACTACTGCGAGGTTGGATCTTAATTAGACTAAATAGGAGCATGTATAGCACATCAGTCGACCTTGTCCTTCTTACACATTGTCAGCACATTCGCACATGTAGATACAAGTACTTTGGCATTACTTTTTTCCACTCGAAACTTTGAAGAATCAAGATACCTCTTCATTTAATATTTTATAGAACAAGGTTACAAGGATGTCCGTTGCTTAGCGACCATGGAAGCGGCAGCTGAGCATGCACGCGTTGAAAATTTAATACTCGAGGGTTGCCATGACATAAGGTGACAATAGAATCCATTTTATTATGGTTACATGGTGAGTCAATATGAGAAACAATTGGGGTGTCAACATGCACATCAATCTTCATACCTCGTTGTTATAATTTGATATTAATAATATATATTGGTATATGCGGGGTAGATCGATTGGGAGGATTTACTGATTGGATATTGGTCGCGGGTGATTAGCCATCCACCAACTGATCTCCTACATGTATATAGTAATGATGATTACAGCATCATCAATTTCAATGTGATTCATCCTTTATCTATATTGGTAACCCTGTAATACATCGACTATCTATACCTCCATTGTGCTCCAGGCGGAAATTGTTGATATTGAAGTCAAATACTGCCATGGCAACGTTTTGTCAATTATTGTAAGCGAGCGAAGTCGTGTCAGTGCGTAGATTAGCTAGTCTCATCCATGTGCGGGTTATGCACTGTCC
Organism: Strongylocentrotus droebachiensis; assembly: GCA_035222895.1. Classification (NCBI taxonomy): domain Eukaryota; kingdom Metazoa; phylum Echinodermata; class Echinoidea; order Camarodonta; family Strongylocentrotidae; genus Strongylocentrotus; species Strongylocentrotus droebachiensis. Next base: position 67,377 of record JAVYIG010007072.1, read on the forward strand.
CTTTGAAACGAATTTTAGAAGCGGGGTATTTGAAGAGAACATGATTGTTAGGGGCGGCGCTAGTCTGGCAAGTGATTATGCACCAGGGGGGCGTTTAAAAAAACTTGTCATCAGTGACAAATAACAGTTTTTGTTATGAGCTACTGAAACCCTTCCTTCTGATTGGTTATCAGCAGATTTGTCATTGAATTTTGTCGTTTGTCATTGAAAAAAGGCTTTGTGAAACGGGGCCCTGGTCGACAAGTCCCGGCCCCACCCCACCCAAACCCTTTCCATGGGTCTTGTATCATCATCATACGCCACTGGACAAAACAGATGCTCTACTGCAAACCATATCGATGAGTGTTTGCAGTTTGAAAGAAGGCCGGTTCATCTGACATTTCACATCCTTAATTATAGTCTTTTGATGCAGAACGTTTCAGTTCAATAAAGAACTCGAACTCACTTGCTAGAGACATTTGTAATTTCAATCTCGCCATGCAGAGATCTCGGTAATAATAATTGTCTATTCATCTGACGCCATCTCCGAGGTACTGTCACTATTATGTTTGTTTATCTCCTTAGAAAGGTACCGTGATTCAGCGTATCTTCGAACCAATCTAACCTTCGCAATTTTGTTTCTGCGAATAATGAGCATGAATGGATTGAAATTAGTTTATGACTCGTGATTATTCAATACTGCCCTATACCATCTAGAGAGATCTTCATTAGTGTGATCGAGGCAGGAATGGAGACGAGCAATTCCATCTTGTTGTTATAGCCACAATCTTTTTCAGAGTGTATTATTTTGTTTGACGGTAGATGAAATACCTGACGAATAAGCTGATAATTCCCATTAGCATGGATATATTCTGCTTCTAGTTAGGAATATTTGATAACCCTTCGACCCCATGACGCGTCAAGGTAATCTGCGCATGACAAAATGAAATCGAGTGCCACTTTCATTACATCTCTTTTAATATAATGACCAGAGCCGGCAAGATAAGTGGTCTCGTCAAACATGCGGACATCTTTTTGTCGCGAACAATAAATGATCGTTTTATGTCACAACGGACATAACAAAATCGACAAATTGTTGATGATCAAGGCTTCTAGTCCATCTGCCAATTTCAAGGATGGCAAAGACCAAAATATAAATCATCTGGAAATTAGCATTTAACCTCGGTTAATGATAGCACTTAGCCTGCTAAGCGGGTGCAATAGATTGGAAGATCTATGAATACTTGAAAGTTAAAGATGGCATGTTCTCAATCCATGAGAAGATTATTAACGAGGAAAGTGATCATCCCGACGGTGGTGTGGTTTTCTTATCTCGCTCTAGGAGCGTACATGTTTAGCAGGATTGAAGGACAAAGGGAAACTCACAAAGAAGAAGAGGAAAAACGATGGCTTAACAATTTGATAAAACAGGTAGGATCCATTCTTTAATTTTTTTTAAATCCGGAAACCTGAGGTTAATTGAAGGGAAAGATCTCTGCGATGTATTTGTGTTACGTGATTAAAAGAACAATGATATCTGAATCATAACTCACAATATACGAGTATTTCAGATTTCATGAAGTCTTTGATATACGACTCCCTTTTCTAAAGCGGTAATAGTTTAACCCATTTATGATTAATTCTTATATACCATGTACACCTTAAATGCAACACGGTCTACTAGTACATATTATTATGTGGTCTATTGTTCATTTAGTCTAATTTTCAGTTTGTCTGATGCCCATTTTTGTTCTTCTAATGCCCATTTAGTAGTACTATCCCATTTGGTCTAATAATCATTTGATCATAAATAATGATAATCATTAAAATGATTATCAGACCTTATGGATGGTAGACGTAATAGACATTAGGAAAAATGGGAATGAGACCGATTGGAAATTAGCCTTCATGAGCAATAAACCAAATTGGTAGTAGACTTATTGGAGACGAAATGGAAATTAGACCAAATTAATAGTAGCCTAAATGGTCATTAGACCAAATAATAAGTAGACGAAATGATTATTAGACCATGTGCATAGTAGACGAACTGGTTGTAAACCAAACGATATTGGCGTAAAGTATATATCCTAGTTGGTATAGGTAGTGAAATAACAACAACATGTACTACTGCTACTATTTTGCTATATGGCGACGACGGCGTTAAAATGACGACGATGGCAACACAGACAACGACTTTTACTACTACTACTACTACTACTACTACTACTACTACTACTACTCCTCTTACTACTTCTACTAGTACTTCTACTACTACCACTACTACCACCACTACTACTATTACTACTACTACTACTTTTAGTACTACTTCTACTTCTTATACTACCCTTACTACTTCTACTACTACTACTACTACTACTACTACTACTACTACTACTACTACTACTACTACTACTACTTCTACTACTACTACTTGTATACTATTAATACCACTACTACTATTACTACTTCTTCTTCTACTACTTCTACCATACTACTACTACTTCCACTACCCCTATACTTATATTTATACTTATACTTGATATACTCTTGCTACTCCTACTACTACTCCTCCTCCTACTAATACCCAACTATTACGATTCCTCTCACTACTACTACTACTACTTCTACCATAACTACTACTGTTATTACTACTACTTCTAAAACTACTTCTTCTTCTGCTACTACTTCCACTACTACTACTACTACTACTTATATTTATACGTATACACTTATACTTGTACTTATAATTATATTCATGTTAGTCCTCCTCTACTCCTATACTTCGCACAATTTGGAGCTTATTTTCCGATCGGGGGGGGGGGGGGGGTGGGGGAGACCCATGAATAATTGCGACCATTTTCACCTGCCGTACACGACATTGTGGTTGGCACTCTCACGTAAAACACACACAATGAGAATAAGCTATTGACACATTAATTGATTATCATTTCGCTTGAAGCGCAATTTCCATTCTAACTGAAAATATTAAAAAATTACTGTTTTTTCCAAATTTTTCACCCAACATATCAGTGTGTGAAAAATTCATGAAATAACATTTGAAATCAAATTGACGAGTGACGTATCAGAACATGGACTTTGACAACAAATTATTCATAGGACAAATTGCTAGGCAACCATCAAAATAATTTCCCATTAAGTATCATCTTTTATTAATTCAATCAATTTGAAACCGATTCGCTGCTGTGAACTTTTAATCAAATTAATTGAACAATCAATCAAACAAGACATGCAATTGACTAGTAATAGGGCAATATGAACAATTTTATCGAAAATAATATCGCTAGTGATATTCGTTTGTCTCGCAATGTGGTCAATAAGGAATCTAAAAGATCACGACGTTTCGTATGCTACTGCAATACTTCGTCAGGTGATAAAAACTGTTGTAAGCAAGGGTCTTTTATACTTTACGGGAGGACCGTAAAGCGGTCTAAAATTCGATCGATAATTGGAACAATAACGCCCAATGCCTATTGGTCGACGCAAGGATCCAATTCCTCCACATAGACGGGACGGCATTGTGTACAACATCCCTTGTAAAGGATGTGATAGATCCTACATCGGTGAAACTGCCCGTCCGATAAAAGAAAGAATCACTGAGCATAAGAGGGACGTCAGACTCCGTCGAACTGACAACTCAGCCGTAGCCGAACATGCTTGGGACAACCAGCATCAACCAGACTGGGACGGGGTTCAGTGCCTTTCCCAAGAACGGCATTGGTATACACGGAGGGTAAAAGAAGCTATCAATATCCGTCTCAATCCTAATAATTTCAACAGAGACAACGGGATCGATATCCCCGAATTTTGGATGCGGACGATACGCCGCCATGACACTCGCCGTCCTGCCAGCCAACAACGGTCGATTCCATTCAGCAGACGGCCCGAGCCAGCGGCCCGTTGATTGGTCGAGTACCGTATGCGTCGGCCAATAGGCCTGGTGCATCAGCCGAACCAGCGGCCGAACCAGCGGCCTTGGTGATTGGTCGATCACCGTGTGCGTCGACCAATAGGCATTGGGCGTTATTGTTCCAATTATCGATCGAATTTTAGACCGCTTTACGGTCCTCCCGTAAAGTATAAAAGACCCTTGCTTACAACAGTTTTTATCACCTGACGAAGTATTGCAGTAGCATACGAAACGTCGTGATCTTTTAGATTCCTTATTGACCACATTGCGAGACAAACGAATATCACTAGCGATATTATTTTCGATACTATATCCGCAATGAGTAATATATTTAGCATTAATGAACAATTTTGGCGTCAAGTGGTAATCGTAATAATCGCTATATACCAATTAAATAGAGTATTAAATCGATTTCAATGCAAGCTTGTCTCCATTCCTTTTCTTTCTAAACGCACTTTTGGGGTTTGAAAACCGCTATAATGCTCGTTATAAATATTATATGAATAGTATTATTATCTTGTGAAATGTGCCTCTTTATTATAAATTTCTAATTTAAATTATCCCTTCTTTCCTCTCTCTCTCTCTCTCTCTCTCTCTCTGTCTCTCTCTCTCTCTCTGTCTCTCTCTCTCCCTCTCTTATCTCTCTCTGTCTCTGTCTATGTCTCTCTCTCTCTCTCTCCCTCTCTTATCTCTCTCTCTCCTATTTGTTTGTGTCCTTTTCATCCCAAAAATATGTATTGCTCTGCTTCTGTTTCAACCTCCTGTTGCTCTCTCGCTCTCTCTCTCTCTCTCTCTCCCCCTCTCTCTCTCTCTCTCTCTCTCTCTCTCTCTCTCTCTCTCTCTCAAGACACACACACACACACACACACTCCTCCAAAGACTATAAACGCTCTCTTCTCTCCATTATTCCTAACAGACTATCAGAAACGTATCCACAGAAACAGACAATCTTAAAAATAAAAGCAATGCCATCGACGACTTCATCGACGAAATCATGAATCGCTACCACCCTGAGAAGCGTAACTACAAGTGGGATATGGCAGGGGGTGTTCACTTCTGTCTCACCGTTGTATCCACTATAGGTGTGTATACTGTTCAGTCTAATACAAATATGAACGCACACTTTACAATCTGAAAGTAATAATAAAAGAGTATTATGTCTCAGACACACTGCCAAACCGACTCCATGTTAACCGACTCCACACCGACCACATCTTGGCCAATCGGAGTAATTATAATGTTGTTTGGTCTAGTGTCGATCTCGCTAGTGTGACTGGGGTACTTTTGATTTATTGAGGAGGGGTCGACATTTCCCAAATATTTTTGAATAAATTTTGTATTCAAATACGTAACCCTAACCCGAAATCTGAAAGGTCGATGGATGCCCTAACTGTCTGTCATGTAAAATGTACTTTCTTACCTCTAATATTCTACTACATTTTCCCCGCAAAACCATTCAATACTTAGTAAATAATTGTATTTCATGATGAACCTAGTCTAAAAGATTTTTCCGCAATCAACGCTTCTTTGTCTGAATGGCTTTCTAAAAATGCTACACTAGCTATCAATTCCTTCAAAATGGTGCACGCCGCGCGTACATCATTCTGTCTTCCATTTTTTTGTCTTCATCATGAGAGAGTGGCGTTGCGTATTTGAAAGATCGGCTTGCAAATGCTAATATTTTACTTGATCCTTCAGTATTCCCCTTCAGAATATAGGCTATTTTACAAGAACGTAACACATATAAACGCGTACGGTGTATACCACTGAATTCTAAATATTGCGCTATATGCCCTATGTTTAATTAAACAAACAATAGTTCACTGGACTATTTTTTTAATCTTATTTTTATGTCAGGTTATGGCCTCGTGGTTCCTCGGACCCAGCTTGGTCGTGCTGTATGCGTCATCTACGCCATGATCGGAATCCCTATCAACATCATCTTCATGGCTGGTATTGGTCGAGTAATCGCCCGTCTCATCGACCGCACTTACTGCATGTGTTTACGAGCTTTCCGCAACTGTCCATGTTACAAAAGCCAACCAAAGCAAGATCATCAGAACAAAGAATGTTGTTCCGGTAAAACTCGCCAACGCAGGCCCAGCGCGCGTAGTAATCAGGTAGATGGTGAGGGCGCTGCACTGCCTGACCCTGGCGCGGCGAAAGATAAGCAGCGACGTGATAGGCTTAAAGAGGCGTGTGACAAAGTAACCAGGTCATCAGTGTTCCATGTGATGTATTCTGATTGGACAGAGACTAGTTTCACGGGATCAGCTCTTCCCGAAGTTGTCGTGGATCGAATACCTGGGGAAGCAAAATCCTGTCACGACGGCGATAAAGCTGGCGGGCCTGAAACAGAAGATTTGGACATTGATACGAAGGATTGTGCGAATCCGCTCGCTCCAGTCTGGTTCGTCATCTTGTTTGTTCTTATTGTGACAAGCTTAGTCACCATATTTATGTGGTTTTCCGGTATTCTGGAAAATGAGTGGACCTTGATTGATCTCATATACTTCAAATTCATCACGTATTCTACCATCGGTTTCGGTGATCTCTTTATCAATGCACCTGAAGGTATAAATCACAGTCTGTCTGTTTTATTGGATGTAGTAGTTATTGTTATTGGCATGTCTTTGGTATCTACGGTTATCAATATCTTGACTTCCTCGAACCGGTGTGATCAAGCACTCAATTTTGCCACGTGTTTATTACAGACAATGTGGCAGTTTGTTTCGAAGATATTATGCAGGAGAGATCGCACATAAAGAGATCACGCATGGTCGCAATGTAGGATAAACTGACAGTACTACTATTTCCTGGAGAATTTTTAGATATATACAATAATTGTCAACGGAGTGACTGATATGGAATTAAATCAAAACTTTATAATTTAAAGAATGCTCTCTTTATATACTGCTAATTAAGTGTGGCACTAAATCAGGGTAAATCTGTTATGAAGTGCTCTAAAACAGTTGGGTGAGTACATTTACAAATTAAGTCAGAAGTACAAAGGTTGATGTAATATCCGTCATAGTACATGTATAAAATAATACAATTTGTTCTACGTGTTTCTCAGTGTATAGGTGCTATAGAGAACCTAGCCGATGTAAATGTAGCCTAATAGAGAAGAAAAAAAAGTTGAGGCAAATAAAGTTGGTTGAAACAATACAATTTGTAGATGCAATGTACATACGTGTCTGATACTGAAAGCTATATAGGGACTCATTAATCTAGCTACAGACATTATTTATTCATCTTTTCACCACAATGCCTCAGGATTGAAGCCAAATGCCGAATTGCCGGAAATAATGTTCGTTTTGATGCTCTAAGTGAATGTGATTTACATTCCTAATTCTGATCGACTGATTTATTGACTTTTATTGATTGATTGAATGTTAGATATTAATCATTTTTTATTTACCGTAAAGGACAATCCGACATTTGAAGGAATGTAAAAAATCTCGTAGAATAGATTGGTGAAAGTTTGAACGAATTTAACGAAATCGGATAAACACTAGGAAAGCTATGGAATTGAAATGATAATGTTTTATTGAGCATACAAGAATAGCAATGCATAATGATCACAGCCTAAATGGCGAATTGTGTTTTACAAATGTAAAATACAATTTATGAAAACATTCATAGCACATGACATTAAAATTGATGAACGGAACTTTAAAATTCTTATTTGATCTCCCTAAATAGTTTTATATAATAAAGGAGATTTTTTTTAAAAGTGAAGAAGAACATGCTGACGGTGTAGAGTAAAGAAAAGGTAGAAGAGGAGGAGGAATTAAGAAGAAGAATCAAATGGGGATAGGAAAAGGAGATGAAGGGGAGTGCGAATAGAAACAGTATCATATTGTATAAATACCGAACCATTACACATTATACAAGCTACAAAATGATGGAGGCGAAATTATGTAGAAAAAAAAGAAAAAAGAATGAGAATGAATTAGGAGAAGGGCAAGATGAAGTAAAAGGTGGAGAAGAAGAAGTGGTAGGAAAAGAGGAGACAATTACTGTGACATTGGCCCTGGAAAATAATTGCAGTCATTACAAATGTATGAGGTGTGTCTGAAAATGTTCGTCTGAAATTTTGAATAACGGTGTGATAATTTTTTACTCAAAAGAATGGTGAACATCATAGTCATCATATTTCCCATCAAGTATTAAATGAAAGGTCCAACGTTAAATTAATCATGTAAAGGTAATGGAGATATTGACTTTATAACGACTGCTCTCTGAAGAAGAAAAACAAATCACATTAACAGACACACTTTTACCATGGTAACCTTTCAATTAAGTGATTACTAACAAGCACATTTATAGTCATACGGTATATGGGTTGATTTTAACCATAATGCATGTCTCTGTCAAATACATGTAAAACAAACAACTTTTACATTTTTCAGAAAAACACAAGAGAGCAAATTGCAACTGCCTTTTCATGCATTTTCATTGGGATATTATTTCATGACAATGTATCTGTATATTGAGCTAAATTATTGTAATTATCATACTCATTTTGTACTTTTCTATAGATCATAATACAAAAATGCTATCTTATCTCTGTACATAACATTGTTTTATTTTGTATTCATCTATTATTATGTATTCTAGAAAATGTTTAAATCTATCTGTACAGCATGAAATGCCATGCTCATAAGATTTTATTAAACCGTTGCCTCGTGGAACGTGATGGTCCGTGTATAAAGCCTATAGTAATGAGAGAATTCAGTAGTCAATGAGTTAGTCAATGGGAATAACGATTTCTGTTGTTGCACACATGATTTTGATTGCATGAGTTTGATTATAATAAGCCAGTTCGTAAATAGCTTCGGAACGCATGACCCCCAAATATCCACAGATCTTTTACACTATGGATACGTCCCACTTGTGCATTTTAGAATAATCACTGTCGAAGTGATGGAGGTGCTTCATGAATACCTTTTGTTTGCCCTCTTGAGAAGAATACTTCTACCTGTGTATCAGATAAATGTACTGTCGGTACATAAATGGACACTGATTACACAACTTTCATGAGCACGATACGAGTATTCGTCTCAATGGTTTTACAATTTGGGAACGAATGACCTTTATCTGCACATGTGCAAATCCTAATTACGAACTCGCTTATTATGTGCTACCTCTGGTATTGAGGAAATAAAACACATTTTGTTTTAATATTTCAAAAAATACATTACTTGTTGCTAGGCAGGACACATATTATGGCTTGTTATACCTAACAAAACGTAATGCATGTAATTCTGATTCTGATTATCAAAATACATTTATTCGTAACGGGTGAATGAAATGATTTGTAACCTGCCACTTAACAAAGGTTTGTGCATTAACTTTGATTACATCACGAAAATGGTCTATTCAAACGTAATTGCACAAAGGCTGTTTTATGACAAGAGAATGTATTCACTGACTTCAAAATCAGACAATGAACAAAGATTCAAATTATTTCGACGAATAATTATCTCAACAAAACTGACAAAATTGATATGGTATTGTTCTGCTATTTACACGTTCAAAGCAAACCGCTTGCCAGTCGAGAGACAGGATTTTGTGAAGCACTCACGGCTTCGTCCGGATTCATATATAATACACTTTTTTTATGCTAATAAAAGAAAGCTATTTTATTCCCTGAAAACATTATTTTTTATGATAGAATTTGTAGTGGTGATATCGCGATTTATCAGCTTTAATGTTTCGCTGTACGTGTGCATGTGGGTGTATGTGTGTGTGTGTTTTCCCCAACATGAAATTAAATTACACGAACACTATGGCAACTCTTTGTTCCAATGTAATCAAATTTAATGCGAAATTCACCTGTTATGAACATTAATTGTATATTAACAGTCAGAATGCGAATTGAATACATTACGTGTTCTTACAATGTAGGTAAGACAAGCCATGTTTGCCCTTCCTGGCAACAAGTAGTGAAGGCAATTCGCATTCTATTGAAATACAATTGGTAAATGACATAATTTGTAACGAGGCACTTAATAAATATTTGTGCATTAGTATGATTACATACCGAAAATTGTGATCTTGACTGTTTGCACATTTTACAATTTGCAAATGGATGCGAGCAGGTAGATAACCTTGCTATGTGATTGGCGTCTGTGTGTGTTTGTGTGGAGGAGGGTGGTAGATGATTTTGTTTGGGGATGGGTAGTAAGGGAGGTTGTTCTTGGGCTTTTTTTAAGGAGGGGATGATAGTGGGTTTTGTTTGGGGTTAGGTAGTAAGGGAGGGGTTATAATTTGTTTGATATTATAACTGATTTTATTCATAATTTTTAAATTGTGATTTATGAATCCTACATATATTGAGTTATTTGAAGCATGTTATTACGATAAAAAGAATAGTATTTTGAAGAATTATTTGTATTGTTTTAATGCTGAATGAAATCAAAATAAAATAAATTACGGAAAAAGAAAAGGTATGTTTGTGTAAGGGGAGACAAAAAGAGAGAGTAAGAGAGACAGAGAGGGAGAGAGAGACGGAGAGAGGCAGACAGACAGACAGAGACAGAGAGAGAGAGATGAGAAAGAATACGGAGAGAAGAGAAAGAATACGGAGAGAAGAGAGAGAGAGAGAGGGGGAGGGAGGGAGAGAAAGAAGATGAAGAGATTAATTAAGAAAGGAATATAAATGTGGTATACAGCGAGGAATATGGAAGAGAAAGAATGAAACATAAAGCTAGAATGAGTCAACGATCGAGGAGAAGAACTGGAGATAGATGGGAGATGGAAGAGAAGTAGGGATGAAGAAAGCGAATTTGTAAGGATCTTATTCATTTATCATTAATATTGTGCATGCTAGAAAGAAATTGTTTTTTGGTAGAAGTGGCGAAACAACAACAATGAGGGAACTTCTTCCTCTTTTAGTTGATTGATGACGAGCGGAAAACCATTAGAAAGGGATTGTGTGAAAGTGATATTTTAATGGAAATAATGATACATTTGTGTTATTAATTCATTATTCAGATTTTTAGCCACAATTAAAAGCCTGTCATCTGGGTCTTACAATCAGAAATCGTCATTTTTAATTCTTCTCTTTATATATTTTGTTTCTTCTCGGCATTATATAATGTGTCAATGATACATGCCAACCTGTATTATGTAATAACAAAAGTCTGTATATTTTGTAGTTTTATGTACCAAACCTATCATGTTAGATGTTATCTTTAGTAAGTTCTTTCTCTTTTAACTACCCCCCCCCCCCCCCCACACACACATTTTTTTTTAAATCCTTTAGTCATACATGTACGGTACCTCTTCCAGTTCATAGTGTACCTCTCTTTCTCCCCCCCCCCCCCCCTAGCTTTGTCTTTACACCCCCACCCTTCCCCACTCTCTCTCTCTCTCCTCATACCCTCTATTTATCCATTTTTCATTCTCATTCCTTCACTTTGTCTGTCTAACCTTGTCATCTATGTCTGTGTATCCTAATACAATGTATATCTAAGGATTTCTTTTTGTGTGTGTTAATCAAGTACAATTAACACAAAAGCAGTAGGCAATCATCCCTGGAGCATTAATGTTGGATCATCACCTTTTCCCTCATGTTCCACACTACAGACCAACGTCATAGCTAAAGCTACAATATAACATTATCACATGACATCATCATTAGGCCTAAAAAAATAAAAAATAAATGTTGTATTGCCCTTTAGGTGCTAGGTGCCAAAGCATGAGTAGGTCGGTCAGAATTTTTGTTTGTTTTTGGTATTCCCTCTTTGGGCTGATATTTCTCAGTTTTGAATGCTTTAAGCCCCACTGTACTACCTGTAGCTACTTGCTCCCTCTATATAGAAAACAATGCATAATCAGTGACCATTGGTCCCCCATGATCCTCTTTCAATGTTAATTGAGAGCTGAGTTGATGAGATAGCCACCTGGCAGTGACCACCCTGGGTGGTCTAATCTCTCCTAGCCAAACTAGTAAAGACGGCCTTTATACATTTTTTTCTTCTAAAAACTTTTTTTTTTAAATAACTTTTTTAAATAGGCCTTCCGTAGATATCAAGATTTTTTTGGTCGGTCGCAAAGGGCAATACAACATCTTTTTTTTAGGCCTTTCATGGGATCAGCCCTTTTCCCAATAATAATGAGGAATAAGCTCTCAAGGAGGTATGAATGCAGTCACACAAAAATGAAAACACCAAACTAACGGATTCAACAATAGAACAATTTATTTGAAATTCCATATATTGAAATTCAAGTGATGCAACTGCACCAATACAAAATGTCATTTCAATATCTGGTATATATTCTCTCATGTAATGACCCTATAAGCTTTCTCCAATGAGATCTCTTTTAGGCTGTTCAGTGTTATTTGTCCTACCGGTATACCACTTATGACTCTATCTATTTCAGACAAAATTCTATCAATCTCTTGATATGTCCACTGATAAATGGTATTGATACCTAAAGAAGAAAAAAAAAAATCATTATTTGATCGTCATATCAAGTAATTTTAATTCTTGGATGAAATAAATGGATAACATCATATGCTGTACCTGGGCACGTTACATATAATCACCCTTTAACAAATTGGAAGATCTTTCTGTAGGGTAACAATAATTCACTTCACACTATGTGTCCTAAAGGGATCCGGTAACTTTGCCTTAGATCCTTTAAAAAAATCCTTGATTTAGCTCATGCTGCAATGATAATTATAAACCTTTACGTCAGTCAGGAACCCCATGACTTTTACAAGCCGATCGCCTGTCTGATTATCAAGATATTTATGATTGAAAATTGAAATCAAATTTTGCGTTTGCCAAACAGTTTTCATAACACTACAGTCTATTGGGGAAAACGAGTATGTTAAAACCGGTCACTCAAAGGTTTTTACTTTTTTGAGGCACTTCTTGATCATTTTGAAGCACAATTTGTTAGGGCTTCAATATAACCCCATATCACAGACACTGATAACACGTAGGGCCGTGCATCTCAGATTTAACATTGTTAAACGATCCCTTTAGTGTTCAAGGTAAGCTCACTCCTTCAGTACTGTCTGTTTACTTTGCACTTCCACAACTAATCCTGGCTCTCCACTCCTGGTACATTGTCCTATCCAAGTCTGACAATCCACTGTATTAATCCATCATTTCCCTTACACATCCAAACCTGGCTTTTGATTCTAGGTCAGGTAGTAGTGCAAGTCTGACTCTCACAAGGACTTTTAATACCCAACACCTGACTTTCTTTTTGAGGTATGATCAGTTTCTGCAACAGAACTGCTTTACACTACAGCTAAATATTCAAGTCTCCCTGTTGCTGAGTTAAGGACAACAGTTCCCTTGGCACTTCTGCCACCAAGATTTGCATTCTATTATTGATAAATGGACGAGAGCAAGTCTGACTGTTCATTATGCAACCAAACTTGGCATTCCATTCCAGATAGTTGTCTGGGTCTGACTATTCACTTTGAACTTCTAAACTCAATGGTCCATTTTAGGAGTGATAGGTGTGCATAATGTTATTGTTCCAACTACTTAAAGATAAATTTGAGTTCTGGTCATGCGATTGCATTGTGAAAGAAAAGGTGTGCATGGAATGGATCAGAAAAATTTGATCATGTAGCATGTAAGTATTGGTGTGTACTGCAAGGTTCTGGAGTCATCAAAATTATAATAAATTTGACCCAGTCTTGGTAAAGTAACAAGCACTGTACACAGAAAGATGTATATGGGACTACACAAATGGTGTCGGCCTACTAACCTTGATTTCCTTATCTTTCTATGCTCATTACTCAGCCAGTATACATTTTCTACCAAAATTGTTTGGCAAATGACATTTATTGTACTCTTGAACATTCAGTGTAAGTTTGGTTTGATTCTGTGAGAATTTTTTTTTTTTTTACCAGAACTCAAGTTTATTTGTAAGTTTGGACTTCCAAACTTGATGTTCCTCTCTAGGTGTGATAGGTACCCAAGTCTGACTGTTCTGGCAGCTATTCACTTTAACTCTTGCAACCACACTTGGTAATCCCTTCTGGTTACACGTAAATGAGTATGAAATCTGATTATTCCATCTACTCATTTCAGACTTGACTTTCCATTTTAGAAGTGATAAATGTCCATGTCTGACTGTTGCTGAGTACGGATAACAACTCCCTTAAAGCATTTCTGCGACCTGCATTAATGTGGGTAGCTGTAAAGGTCTGACTTTTCGATGACTACCCACTTTGAAGTTTGAAACCCAGCATTCCATTCTTGGTATGGTAGGTGTGAAAGTCTGACTGTTCACTTTGCACTTCCGCAACCAAACTTGGCATTCCAGTCCAGGTAACTGTCCAGATCAGACTGAGCCACACTCGGTCTCACATTCTGGATGGCATCCTCAAAGTCTCCATGTAGGATTGGTCTAACCTAGACCAGGGAAAAAAAATTATATTTATTTTATGGGGTTACTTTTCAACCTTGCCTGCATGAAAATAACATTCTAAAATTTGTTTTGCATTGAACTCTATGCAAATTTAAGGGGGCTCTTTTTTGATTTTTCGGGGGCTTTTGGGGGTATTTCGGGGGCTTTTTCGCCCTGAGCCCCCGTGTATTTTTTTCACTGACCTAGACACACAGAAAGACAGGAAAGCAGGATTGAAGTAAAGTGGGTATGGAAGCCACCTTGGAGATGCATAGAAAGACACCAATATAGAACTTTTGTTTATCACATTAAACCTGGGATAAATCTTAGGGTATGTCTAGAGCATAGGTTTGACTTTGAAGTTTGAATGATCTTAAATACTAGCATAGTAAGATAGAAGCTAGAATCAGATTTGGTGAAAAGGTGGCTTCATCTGTAGCATGGTTCAAACCAGTACACTACAACCCATGTGCTATTACCAATCATGGGGGAATTCAGAAGGAAAAAAAAGGTTCACCACTGATGTGTTGCATGTTGTATGACACATGCTCCAGTGACAATAGCTTAGTGGTCAATGCCTAAACTAATCAAATCTCATACTTCAACCTTAGAAAAAACACAACACCCAACTCTAAAACACTAACACTAACCCTAAGCCTCAGCCAAACCATAACCCTGCATCTTTTATAAAATCGAGCCCGGAGCAAATGTTGGATCACTCTGTTTGGACCAAGGGTGAATAAAATCCTGCAGAGAATCCTACTGAAAAGATGGCAGAGTAAGCTCCAAGGCCCTGTTTCATAAAACTGTTTATCAATAACAAGTTACAATAACTGTTATAAGCTACTGATACCATGGAATTTGATTGGCTGAGAGAAAATCTTTCATAGAAATTTGGCATTTGTTATTGATAACAAGTTTTATGAACCAGGGGGATGTTTCACAAAGATCCTAAGTCTAACTTACTCTAAGTTGGACTCAAACATTATGGAGAGCCACTTGTAGCCTTAAAATAAAATATATTCAAAAGCAAAAATTTAAGTATTTTAGACTTTTCATAAATTTCACATCAAGAACGTGAAATCTCCTTGATAATAGAAAATATGAATGATTTGAATCAATATTTTATGCCTTTTAAAATAACTTTTACAAAATATTTTCAAAGATGCTAACAGCTTTCCATAATTGTTAAGTCCAACTTAGAGATAAGTTCAACTTAGGATCTTTGTGAAACACCCCCCAGGTCCCAGACCTACCTGGTCAGCACTGATGTGTTGTATATCCATTCCCTGTATAGACCGTATTGGTCCCAGCGCTGCTTCCCTGCACAAAGTGGCCATGTCTGCACCTGAGTAACCTGTATACACATACAAACACATTACAACATTATACACAATTTAACCCTTTTGCAATAATCATTCCACATTTTTCTGATTTGGCTCAATAAATTTAGTTCAGAGCCCTAAAAATATGCAAGATGCTTGAGAAGAAAGGGCCAAAAAAATTGCGCATACTGCATCCATTTTAGTTTCATGACTATATGCATTTGATGCCAGGAATTAAAAAAAGGAAAAACTAGATGGAATTTCGACTGCGCGCAGTCGAAAATGATGCCTCCGTCATAGAGCAATTTTACAAACCAAAAGAGAAGAAATTTTTCAAATTCAAGTTCATTTGTAATCCATTAACAGGTTCTCAGAATATCGTGATTACAAGCAATTTCTCATATACATATATGACCCTTTGATCTTTGACCTCATGACCCTAAAATCTACTCAGTTCATTGGCTCTGCAAGATGTCCCGAGTTAAATAGTAATCCATCTGTCAGTTCTAATGAGAATGCGTTCACAAGCTATTTTTGCATACATAATGAGCCCACGACCTTTGACCTTTGACCTTATGAACCAATAATCTACTCAGTTCATTGGCTCTGCAAGATACATAAATGATCTAAGTTTGGCAGGAATCCATCAATCTGTTCTAATGATAATACCATCACAAGCTATTTTTGCATACATAATGTGCGCTGTGACCTTTGACCTTTGACCTCGTGAACCCAAAATCTAATCAGTTCATCGGCTCTGCAAGTAACATACATGACCTAAGTTTGGCAGAAATTCATCAATCGGTTCTTGAGATAACGCGATCACGAGCTGTTTTTGCATACATAATGAGCCCTGTGACCTTTGACCTTTGACCTAGTGACCCCAAAATCTAATCAGTTCATCGGCTCTGCAAGATACATACATGACCAAAGTTTGGCAGGAAT
Source organism: Strongylocentrotus droebachiensis (assembly GCA_035222895.1). Lineage (NCBI taxonomy): Eukaryota > Metazoa > Echinodermata > Echinoidea > Camarodonta > Strongylocentrotidae > Strongylocentrotus > Strongylocentrotus droebachiensis. The sequence continues at coordinate 83,943 of JAVYIG010007072.1, forward strand.
CCATCAATCGGTTCTTGAGATAACGCGATCACGAGCTGTTTTTGCATACATAATGAGCCCTGTGACCTTTGACCTAGTGACCCCAAAATCTAATCAGTTCATCGGCTCTGCAAGATACATACATGACCAAAGTTTGGCAGGAATCTATCAATCGGTTCTTCAGATAACGCGATCACGAGATCGGGACGTACGTACGTACAGATGTACGTACGGACGGACAACCCGAAAACATACTGCCTCCGGCTACTTCGTAACGGAGGCATAAAAATAATCAGCTTTAAAATCTTTAAATTGGCAACATGTTGAGAGATTCTTAATCATTGCTTTTATATCAAAATGGGCATTTTTTTTCTCAAAATGTAGCAATGGAACAATATAATTGTTGTCGTTTGAAGAGCAATGTGTTATCAATTTAACCCTAAAAAGAAATCCTGTCCTAAAAGGGGTAATAATCCTATCAGATGTTACAAGATTTACCTCATTCACTACATCAACCGGTGCCAAATCAGTTTGTAACCGACCAATTTTGGGGCCATCCGCATCAATGTAAATATTACTTTGGTGCGTTTGATGGTCAAAGTGTAAGTCTTGTTGGAGTAACTGAAGTTTGATATAACAAGATCATGGATAACTTTATTGAGTTTTGGCTTACAAATTGTGAAGATTGTTTGCTGTTTGATAAAGGAATTGAAAGAAATCCTAATACAATTGGGAAATTGTATTTGAAACACTAGTGATTCTCAGCATTTACATTAATATGATGTCAGTGTATGTGGAGATATCATGGTACATCAAAAACAAAATTTGCTGAACATGAACTTCATCAAATAAGAGGAAAGAAAATAAAAAATAAAATCAAAACTTGTCTATCTTTTAACAAAATTGTGTAATTACTAATTCCACACATTTTTATTTGTTTTTTTAATTTTCACAGAAAATTGGCACTATATGAATCATCATCATCATTATCATCATCACCACCGCTATTATTCACCATTATCATCATTATCATCATCATCATCATCATCATCATCACCGCTTTCATTTTCACCACCACTATTGCCATCATCACCATCATCACCATCATCATCACCACTTTCATTATCACCACCACTATCGCCATCATCACCATCATCATCATCACCATTATCATCATCATCATCATCATCAACAGCACCGTATCACCATCATCATCACCGCTTTCATTATCACCACCACTATCGCCATCATCATCATCATTGCAGCAGCAGCAGCAGAATCATCATCAACATCACCATCATCATCATCATCATCATCATCACCTTAATAGGTTGACTAATTGTTAAGATGGTATGCTTGGATTCGAAATTGAATTATATGAAAGTGGAGGATAGACCTCTATCTTCTGTAATTACCTTCTGTTTTTTGACAAATGTTGTCCAGATCATGGTCAAGGAGTGAATGACTCTGTTGAGTAAGAAGACTAGTTACTATCTGCCCCCTTGCACTGGAGTCAGGCAGGGGGATGTAGAGCCGCTTCACAAGACGCCTACGAGCAGCCTCGTCGATCTCTTGAGGGCGGTTGGTTGCCCCGACGATAAGGAGGCGTTCATCTGAACATGTCGTTGCTCCATCCTGATAACAAATTCACAAATTAGGTGTGTGCCATCATAGAAAAATTATCATGATATTATACTGTGCAGGTTTTTGCCATAGTCACAAGTACAAAAATAGATTTGGATAGTTCTCAAAGATACATTTAGTTTTCATAATACTTATGAACAATTGGCTAAAATCCTGCGTTCTAAATTACCTCTCTAATTTATTGAAAACATTTCATATTTCTTTTCTTATTTGTATGCTTCGTACATGTTTATCGTATGATATAATTGTACATGATTTTCCATTTAATTACTTTTGTAACTATTTTATTCATTGTATTTGTTATTGTTCGAATTTTTGTACTTTGAATTTGAATTTGTATATTTTTTAACGCAGAAATAAAATCAATCAAACAAACAAACAAATCGCATCCATTGATAAGGAGGATTGACTGGAAATGGAACGGAGATTGTTAATTTATCTATGTACAATACAACAATACAACAATATGCATAGAAAGAGGAGGATTGTTTGTGTGCAAGAACTGATCATAGGACTAATACTATAGATTAAATTATTTTAAAACTATCTGTAAAGTATATAGTATATGCTATACATGATGCCCTTTCATTGGATAAAAGACATGAATAAAAAAGGAACTCGCCCATGTTGCTCCAGGTAAATGGGACAGGATTGATAAAGAAATGTAGTGTACAATATTTAATGAAGCATCCTTTAAAACATTCTTAAGTGCAGACAACGAAAGTGAGTATTTATTCCATATTAAAGTTTAGCTAAAATGTCCACCTCAAAAAAACTTTAATAGAGGGGGCTGTTTGAAATACTTAAATATCATCTATTGAGAACGAGAAGAGTGTTCAATCTGTGTCAAATGGAATGAGTTATATAGGGTTAGAGCCCCGGCCCCCCACTCAGTATCATTTAGGGTACGTGTATGCATGTTCCTTCCTTTTGAAAACACCCCCCTAAGTCCGGTGTGTAAAGTCAATACGGGCCAGATTTTTGTGTACTACGAGCCGGACTTTGGTGCATGAAAAGTACCCCTTTACCGGACATTTTGGGAACACGCATCCAGTCCCTCTGACCCCGGAGTGGGTGGGGGGGGGGGGGCCGGGGTCAGAGCATGGTCAGAGTAGACGAAATGATGTACAGAGTTGTGTTCATACCAGTTGCACTAGGAACTCAGTTTTGATTCGTCTTGATGATTCATGTTCATCATTAGATCGCTGTGAGAGCAAGGAGTCGATCTCATCAATGAAGATAACAGCAGGCTGGTGACACCTAGCAACGGCGAACAGCGCCCTCACCATCTTCTCACCTTCACCGACCTACAAACAAAGAATATTCCATTTTTATAAAGCACAAATATAATTATAATAATAATAACTAATACAGATGTTTCTAAGCGCACCATTGTCTGACTAAAAATTACCAAACGAAACTTATAATAAACACACAAAATATAAATCTGTTTTTTACTCAATAAATCATGCATATATAATAAAAACAAATATATATGAAACAGAACATTTTCATCAGTTTAAGACTCCACCAACATTCAACTTTAGTAGGCAAAGCTTTGTTCACTCCACTCCACTCATGCCGAGTGATTATTCAGTTTCTTGCTGTCTGCTGCCTGTATATCAAATATCCATGAATAGCTCTACAAAGTTCCAAATTGCTTTGGAAAGTATTGACCACTTGCCAATATTAATGGGTGGTCCCTATTCTGAATATTTGAGAAGAATTCAGTAGTCAACAAGTTGATGTGGATTTAGTTGAGGTCGCTGTTATGATCACATAGTGTATATCAAGGAATCAATCCTCCAAGGTATCCATTTTCTACACCTGGGTATAGAAGGGTAAATGCTGATGAAATACCTTATCTTAGAACCATGTGTCACATGTAAAGAAACCGTAGGTATAGTGTGTTTAATTTGAGTTTTTACAGATGTGAATCAATCAGATATGATTATTTACGTCTGGGGACCGAACTCTAACATCAGCATCCGAAAGACGTGACTCAGTAATATTGAAAAGCGCATTGTTATTTTCTATGAAGATTAAATGCGCTATAGAAGTCTAGGTTATTATTATTATTTATTAACCAAGGTCGCCTGAGCCAGTTTGTAGGCAAAGACAGAGAGCTAGACCAACTCACATCTCCCTGTAGGTATACTATCCTTTATAACAACTGTAGATAGTTAGGCCTAAAATAAAAACTTGTTGTATTGCCCTTTGCGACCAACCCATAAAATCAAATTATTCCAAAATTCTCACTCGTGCAAAACATGGATAATTATGAGATGAAAACGATATCAATGGAATGATGACGATGTATTAAAGCACTAAAAAAAAGGGGAAAATATCAGCCAAAACAGGGCGGGGAAAATAGAAGAATAAAACAACAATAACATTCAAATCTGAAAAATATCGGCCCAAAGAGGGCGTCAAAAAAAAAGTTTAAACAAAAAAAAGTTTTCTGACTGACCAACCCATGTTTTGGCACCCAAAGGGCAATACAACAAGTTTTTATTTTAGACCTTATGAAAACATTTCTCACCCATTTTGATGTCATAGATGATGCACTGATGCTGAAGAAGGTTGCTCCTGATTGGTTGGCAATGCATTTTCCTAAAATACAAAATAAACAATTACAAATTATACTTTTGAAGTCTTGTAGTAATGACTGACACAAGAATAGCAAAATTACCATTCATTATTAATCTCTCTCTAATATACAGAGGGTTCAGTGACACAAAGACGGAACTCCATATTTGCCAAAATTAGTATTTGATATCAAAATGTTCAGAAAAATGTGGGCTTTCCAGGAAACACAAAGACTGAACTCCACCCAACACCCCATTGAAGTCAATGGCTAGTGAAACATAGACTTAAGGCCCAAGTGCTCAGTGACACATTAACCACTTTTTCTCAAAATGGCCAAATTGGAGTTACGTCTTTGTGTCACTGACTCATCAATATATGCAGATTCGGTTAGGCATTACAATGGTAGAGAAGCAGTTCCAAAAGTTATTGTAATTAGATTATAATGAATCTCACCAATGAGGGTCTTCCCAGTACCAGGCGGGCCAAACAAAAGAAGACCTTTAGGAGGACCTCGGAGTCCAGTGAAGATATCCCTGTATGAGTAGAACACAAAAGAAAACTCAAGATCATTAAGGTCAGCTCTTATGGAACAGATGTATTGAGTATCCTCAAAACACCTAAAAAACAGAGAAAATATTACAATTAATGAAAAGCATAGGGCTTTTATGTCTTTATTGAGAAAACAAGAAAATATACAAAGACAACAAAGCAACACAAAGCATATGTTGCAACAAATGTTACAATGTGCAGAACAATCCTATAGGTTCTGAATTGATAATATCAACTACCATTATCCTATCATACAATAAGTTGCTAATAAACTGACCATCATTATGATTGTATTATTATCATTTTTTTAAAGATGGTATTATGGCAAATATCAAGAATGCATATTCATCTGACTTATGATTCACATGCTGTAATAGGAACAGATTCACATAACAATAAATGACACCAGTAACTTGTCCAAAAGAAGGAAAACAAAACAACAACAATGTTCATCCAAAACCAAAACATACAAGTACCGTACACCCCTGTACTTCTCGAAAACCCTGCTTGTATAATGTCAAAAGATCTAGCATATTCTTACTCTTGAACTTACGGTCTAAGCATGGGCCAGACAACAATTTCTTTGATGGTTTTCTTGGCAAATTCTAATCCAGCGATGTCGTCCCAATGGATAGGTGGTCCATGGTCCATGATCTGGAAAAAAATAATGGTGTTTACTTTGAGTCTAGTTATATCATTATTCCCCTTGTTTCTTTTTAAAAATTGATTTACTACTATTTACAAACCTTAATAAATCAATATGCAGTTGATATAGAAGTAGTAAACTACTTGTAGTGGATCATTCAGGCTGCTTTAGACCAGTTCATTATTGTTATGTTAAATTAAAAAGAACCTTGAATAACCATTTATTTATGAAATATGAATAGGACCCATCCTGTATTTGTAATAAATAATTTTCTTCAAAATGATGGATGTGCTATATGACCTGTTTTTGCTCTCCCCTTTGAATGTAGTACTTCAGCTATTAATCACAGAAAAAACACATTTTATGTGCATAAACCATTAACACTTTTCCTACATAAAGATAGACAGGCTTCACATTTTAGTCTGAGCACCCTTTATCTGCTCCTACTTAGCGTCTTATGAATGAACTCACTTCTTCTCTAATAAACCATGCCCCAAACCTATGTCCAGTTTGCCAGCTGATTAAAAATGTCATATGGACGAATGACAAATGATTATCTGATGAATAGAAGAGCATAAATCTGGTTTATTGCCATTTGGTCCACAACCAGTTTGTCTACTTCCCAGTTGGTCTATTCCCAGCCCATCTACTATCATCATGGCCTAATAATCATATGGTCTACTTATCATTTGGTCTAATGACCATTTTGGCTAACAGTAATTTTGTCTAACTTCCATTTGGTCTAATTGCCTATTAGTCTACTACTTATTTGGTCTAATGTTTTTTTGGTCTGATAAATAGTATTCTAATCCCCAGTTTGTCTACTATTCATATGGTCTAATGATAATTCAATCAGTAATAATAATTCAATCAGTAATAATAATAATCATTAAATGATTATTAGACCATGTGGATAGTAGACGGGCTGGGTGTAGAGCATATGGGAATAGACTAATTAGGTAGAAGACAAACTGGTTGTAGACCAAACAGCAATTCATTCATAAATCTAACCTCACTCATGACTAACTCCACCATCTTAGGTTCAATATTCTTGAGTCTCTCATCAGTGGGTTCTTCCTGGTTGTTGTTATTACTCATGTTGTTCTGACCCCCGCTTCCATTTCTAGACGGTGGCTTGTACCCACTATGAAGGAAAAACAGAACATCGTCTATTTTATAAAATAATCCATTTGAAATCTTTTCAATAATACTATCCTTATACCAGAAAGATATGTGCATTTTGTAATGTTATTGTTTTTTATCACTGTAAAGTTTTTTGATGTCTTCTTTGAAGTTAAAATGCAAGATAGAATCCCAAGTTATTATTATTTTTAGCTTTAATACCTTAATCGAGTCCGATCAAATATGACATGAACATGTATGCACGTTAAAAAAATAAGAAGAGGCAAGCAATAGGCACTTAAGTGTCCAATATTTAAACTATTTAGGTAAATAACACACACCAGGACAATCAAAGGAAGCACAATCATGTTAATTACTATCATGATTGTAAACCAACAACCTTTTTGTTATCATTGCTACCAATCATAACTTGCCAATTAGTAGATTACAACTCTACCCATTCCATGCAGGTAGCAGAAAGTCCCTCCAAAGGAATTACTTACAGTTCACTACCTTTGGACTAAGAAAGGTAAGTTTTTTTCTTCATGAAAAGAAACAGAGAATATTGTAAAGCCAAAGACTTTAAAGCACATCAAATGTTTGTGAATTTTGTGAGTGGATCAAATTCGTAAAAGCTAGTGCCATAAAAATATTGAAACACAATTGACACTTCATTAATTTAGTCCAAAAATATTCTTGCCGTGCAAATGGCCACAGTTGGGACATTTACATTTACTTTGCTATCATGGAAGATATTTCATGTTCATTTCAACAACATAACAAATACTAATATCTTAGTTCAAAACTATGCACTAATAACTATTTGTATGCTAGATGGAACTGAAGGAGACAGACATTTATATCAGTCACACAAACTCACCCCATGGAATTATCAGCTTCTTCTTTATTGTGAACAGGAGGCACAAACTTGCTGTTGGGTGCTCTCCTGAAGAGGGGCAAAATTAGAAAGAAAAAAAATCCATTAAACAATAAACAAAAAATCAGGGTACTTTTATCAGGGCACTTCAAAATAAATATTAAGTTGTCTTTCAAGTAAGGTTTTTGCTGAGAGCCAAGTGTCATACCTTTTGTATCATCAAATACTTTATCTGTGTGAAATGAAAATTCTCAGCTGATTAAATTATTATTTTATTTATTTCAAACTGATCAATGGTTAAACCAACAAACAACTAAATTATTCATATCCTTTGTAATTTTTTTTTTTTTATACATTTTTGTATCTGAACAATAAAAGGTAGACTTGTTGAAAAAGGGTCTTTGTTGAATACTTTTAGATGTAAGTTTTGATATGTTACATTCTCAAGAAACATAAATTGAGACAAATCAATTTTTCACATACTTAATAAATCACAAAACTTGGTAAGAGTATGAATAATTTAGTTGTCATCTATATTAAAAGTATGTCATTCAAGACTAACTTCAAGACGTAATTGTAATGTTGCGTGGTTATCTACATTGAAGTATCATACAGACCTTGTCACTCCCAGGACTTTCCTGTTGGTGCCATACCCGGATGAAGATGGGGCTGAACTTGGGTTTCCACGGTTACCAAACTTCTTCTGATTGTTGATATTCTGCAGAAAAGGTGATACACGTACTACATAAGTAACCGCAGTTTCATATTCAGTCAAGCCTGTCTATAGTGACCGCCCAAGGTAAACACAGAAAGTGGTCTTTGTTGATAGGTGGTCTTTGTAGACAGGTTCCTTTAGTACATGTTTCAATGAGAAACCATTTTCAAGGGAAACAAAAATGTGGTCTTTGTAGACAGGTTCCTTTGGTGCATGTTTCAATGAGAAACCATTTTCAAGGGAAACAAAAAATGTGGTCTTTGTAGACAGGTTCCTTTAGTACATGTTTCAATGAGAAACCATTTTCAAGGGAACAAAAAATGCGGTCTTTGTAGACAGGTGGTCACTAAAGCAGGTTTGACTGTAAAAGTCATTTTAACCATGACCACAAAAACATGGGACATCAGAATGAACCATGTTACTGACATACAATGAAAGATGGTAAAGGTTGGTCCAACGCATGAATACACAGCAGAACTTCCAGTCCATTGGTTCCTAGAATGATAGGATAGGATAGAATGACAGACAGACTATAGACAGTTTGGAAGCGCTTAGTGATTATAATAAGCGCTATATAAAAACTGAGTATTATTATTATTATTATTACTATTATGCTTTTCTGGTAAACCAGGCATGAGTTAACCCGTTGACTTCTGAATTCTCATATTCTCTATAGGGTTAATACAGGAGGCACTTAGTTCCAGCAGGCAATGTGTTGAGTTTTCTTCCCATTGTTCTCTTGCATAACACTCTATTCAGGAACCTATTCTTTTCACACATTCTCTTTATTTGAAATACAAGCTTACCCTTAATTCATTGATGAACATAATGTAAATTGCTCTCTCAAGTATATATTGTGCAAGACTAAACAAACTGTAAATTACCAATATGGAAGAGTTTACCGTAATTAACGTTGTATAAACCGCCCTCGTGTATTAACCGCACCCCTCTTTTTCACCCTAAAAAAAAAAAAAAAAAAAAGTTTTTTGCCGACTTAAAAAACAGTAGAGGACCTATAGGATAGAACCTTGTGGTACGCCGTGTAATAGAAGAAAAAATGGAGGAATTATTTTTATCAACTACATATTGAAATCTATCAGAAAGATTACTTTCAAACCAAGATGACAGACAAATTTGAGTGTTGTTCTAGTTTCCGAGTGGTGACTCAACACACCGATTACTGAGCTGGGAGACATTGCCAGGCATAGCGCCAGGTGGAGGGGCATAAATCGAAACTTGTTTTTTTTTTTTTTTTTTGGTGTACCGTGTATAAACCGCACCCCCGACTTTGAATTTTTTTTGGCGGCAAAAAGGTGCGGTTAATACACCATTAATTACGGTACATGAAAATAGAAGCATGACATACACCCACCCCCACCCCTCATAGAAAAGAAGAAAAAAAACATAATGAAAAATCTTTTTCATTAACAAAGAAACATCATGGATTACCAGTTGTTCTTTAGCACTCTTGAACACCCCTCCTCCAAACTGGCCTCCTTCATTCTCCTCTTCATCTGGTTGTCTAGGTCTTGGACCTCGGTTGTATCCCGAGTTGAAGCCTCCTTGACGACTCTCTAAAGAGAACACAACATTAAATCGTTTATGGTTGCATGCTTTTTGCTACATTTCTGGCAGTTGTCAAATGCAACCTTTGTTTCACACTCAATCATAAGAATTATCCAATATCTATATACAACTTTTGTGATCATTTGATATACAAGACTACCTGCCTATAAAAAACAATTTCCTTGCCCCTAATCCCCCCCCCCCCCCAAACCCACCACCACAAATGCTCTTCATCATTATGTGCTCTTAACATTATAAATGACATATATGAAAGAATCACATCAAATCAGATCAATATTTCTGAAAAAATTTGAAATAAATGTTCAGAAGTTACATATTGTTGATGACATCATCTTGGTAGTATAGTGGTGAGTATCTCCACCTGTCACGCGGAAGACCGGGGTTCTATTCTCCGCCAAGGAAACTTCTTCTCCTTTTTTTTTCAACCGCCTCACAACCGGGAGGTCGTGGGTTCAAACCCCAGCCGCGTCATACAAAAAAACGTTAAAAGACGGGAGTTGCTGCTACCTTGTTTGACGTTCAACATTAAAGGGATAGAGCAACGTCGATCTGGCGCTGCTCAGTGGCTGCCGGGCTCACGATCAATTGGGCAAAAAGAATTTCCATTTTCGGTTTAATAAAATTTGGAGTGGACATAAAAAGATTATTATTATTATTATTATTATTATTATTATTTATGTCCTTAGGTTGAACGTACATTTCTAGCTGTGTTAATATTTCAAATCTCGTATCAAAATTAGGTAGCCTACCTGAAGCTCCAAATTTCCTCTTCAGTGGTGGTTGTCCACTGCTTGCTGCATTATCCCCCATACCAAGGATACCAAGATTAACCATCTGAGATGCAGGGTCATACCCCATCGACCCTGGACTCGGCCCCGCCCTGTTTGCCCCCATTGGGATGTAACCCCTCTGGGGGTGGGGACGTGGTGCAGAAGAGGCGTGGCTAGGATGAGACGGGGGTCTGTTTCCAACTGTAGGAGTTGGACGCGGAAAATGGGGCTTTGGCTGGTTTGGGGGACGCTGGTCTCTTGATGTCGCAAAAAGGGGTGCTGGGTTCCTTGCTGGGGCCATGGTGTCTTTGAGGGGGTTGGATGACACCCCATAGGATGTTTGAATATGACCCGGTGGTGGTGATGCACTCCCTGGTGTCTGGACACTCCCTACATTGCTGGTAGGCACTGAAGAGTGACTGGAATACTGCGGCTTTTGTTGCCAATTTGATGTTTTTGAAGGAGGAGGTTGACGTGTCGCCTTTAAAAGACTCTCAGCATCTGCCTTCAAATTGGCACTAGCTTTCTCACTACATTTCTACAAGATAAATCACAAGATTTGTATCAATTATTTAAAAGTACACTTCCAACAGACATTTAGAAATCAATACTCATATCAAACAATTTCTTTGAAGTTGAAACTGCTACAATGCCTTTAACAAAAATATTTCTAAAAGTTTTAAAGGGAACTTTTCATTTTTCATTGTGGTCTTGAATCTAGCTGAAAATTGCATGCATATATTTCATTTTACTAAACCCTATGCATATGTGAAAGAAGTTCATTCATATTGTTTTTTTAATGCAATCCAAGAAATTAAGAATTTCATATTAACTGAGAGTAATAAATACACAGGATTTTCCTTTTATCAAAAGCTAACCACGTAACAGTAATTCTTAATGACAAATTATTTATACAAATATGATACAACATATTGATCATGATGTCAAACATTGACTTACCTTTGATTCAGCAAAGAGTTGTTTGACGCTATCCATATTCTTGATGCTGTCTAGTGTTAATGATGACTTCCACTCACTGCTTTCTATAGATTTAAACAAACAACTTTATTTTAGAAAAGAAAACACTTTATTTATTCTTTTAAGACTTTTCACTCCACAAAAATGATTTGTAAAGCCAATAATATGCCAGAATTAGCAAGAAAATAAAACTGAATCATTTTGCACTTATATGATTGCTATGATTCAATAAAAGTTAATGAAAAGCAAATTGGAACTTATTGGCATGTGGAATATTCATTTAAAAATAATTAAATCAATTTCATGGTCATGAAAACACTTTGAAATAAATTAAAAGCTAGAGTCCAATTATATCAGTCAAATAAACTTACCATTCGGATGGTTTGATGACAAGGCAAGTGCTCCCTCCGCAAAATTATTGAGTCCTGCATTTGAAAACCATGCAAAGAAGAGAAATTCAATAGTAGACATATATACAAAAGCCAAGTCCGTCCTAAAAACAACTCTTTACTGGTTTTGGTCGATCAATGGAATGAACCAAGGTCTGCAACGGTTGAATTATGTCACGATTAACATAATACCTATCATATAAATTGTTTGAAGCAAAAAAGGAACACATACCTGTCTCGGGGTTACTGCAGTCAATGATAGCTGAGTACATACTGGTGTAGTGGGTTTTAAATCTGGATGATAAATCCTCAGGTATGCTGCGACAAAAAGAAAATGCAGATTTAATTCAGTTAATTCAATAATCATTTAATCAGTATATTATTAATTATTTTACTCTTATACAGGTCTACTGAAGGTCAACACGCTAACAATAGTTTATAGGATAGCATACTGCATTTTTTATGCCTCCAAGAGCGGTTGATACCAGTTTTCTCTCTCCCCAAAACTTTTCTGTGTGTTAAAGGAGTATGGCATGGCTCGAAAGTCAATTGCTAAGACAAATTTACTTCTCAACAGGCTAACCTTAGTTTATACATTAGGATAGCATACTGTATTTTGTATGCCTCCAAGAGCGGTTGATACCAGTTTTCTCTCTCCCCAAACTTTTCTGTGTGTTATATGGCATGGCTCGAAAGTCAATTTCTAAGACCAATTTACCTCTCAATTTCAACCCTTGACCCAATTCATACCTAACCCTAAGAAATAATCACAGGCAATGCCTTAACCCTGTACATTAATGAAAGAAGCCTCAGAAAAACCCATCTAAAAAGATTGGACAATCACAACGTCCCACTGCAAATGTTTACATACCATTCAGTTGCAGAAGCGAAATGGAGTTGATTGAGAATCCCCCTTAGAGCTTCAGCTTTGTCAGATGCCTTTGACTCAGTGGAATTCAGACTAAAGATACATCGTTGCCACTTGTTGAGTGCAAACGCCTCTCCTTCATCTCTGCTTTGGTTTACATCCGTGTCCATCTTTGAGTTTAATCCTTGAGCCTTAGTTGAAGCAAATAAAGAGAAAATAGATGATAAACAATTTGAGAGTCTGCAGTGTTAGAAACTTTTTTTCTGAGGATAACTATAAAAATGTGTGTCTTTAAGCACGATTTAATAAGTAGGTCTTTACATATAAACTTCCAAACATATAATGAGCTGGAAACTACCTTCACTTTATCATTCTCTGGCTGATGAATCAGTATGGCTAACTTTAAGCCTATTTTTTATAATGTATTTTGGTTTCCCAAGGAAAACATATTTAGTGAACTGGAGAATTTCCATTCTGTAAAAAATTACTAGAACATTATTTCAGTTAAAGTTGTGTAATGTTCATAGATTTACATGATGTACTACTGCTTGCATCCTATCTCATTCTCATCTCATGATGGTCATTGCATGCCAGAGCTAAGCCAGAACTAAGCCAAGACTCACCACTCTAGTCTATGTTAGACAGGAATAACCATCTGGAAATTGGGGAATTCTTTAATAAAACTGACATTTGTCAACTTTTTGTCAGTGGCGCCAGACGTACGTACACTGTAATCCAGCTCAGCTCGGCTCAGTCTCAGTCTCAGTCTCATGCAGTTTTGGCCCAGCGGAACAACCATCAATATCAGAGACTGAAGTCTGAAGCTTCTTCCTCTTATTTGTTTGGATAATCTGCCTCCTTCAGTACTGAAGATTCTTGCAGATGTATAAACTGGGGTGTGGAGATGGACCACTACGGGTTATTCTCTTATATGAATAGTGTAGTGGGTTCCTAATGTGCAAAGCCAAAGGTGGTGACTCTCCTCTACACAAGGCCTCCATTTAACTAGACCGAAAGCTTCAGTCCCTATAATCATCGGTTGTTCCAACCGAGGTCTAGTGGAGCCAGACGTAGTCTCAGTGGAACAACCGATGATTATAGGGACTGAAGCTTTCGGTCTACCATTTAACATCCTATTCAATTTCGAGGGACGGAGTGTTTTCCACTTAACATAGCCTGCGCAGGCTTCAGTCATCCGCCTGGGTGCATGGGATTCAAACCCGATCGAGATCTTTGGTTTGACAACAGACAAGCAGACGCTTTACCGACAGAAATTTTCGATCTAAGCACACCATGCACCAATGACATGCACCACCATGCATGTGGTTACATGCCAAGTCACAGCCACACACTCTCACCATGATCACGTTAGACTACACTAGTCATAAATTGAAGTGATAAAAATGACTGACAAACAACTCTCAGCTCGCGCTCAGTCGTCGCGTCAACTTCATCGTCCATGGCATGTTCTTCATGTACGAACCAACGATGTCGATATAGAATCTAGAGACTAGACAAATAAGAGGTCTAGATTATAGGAGAGTTTAAGCGACCAGGGAGATATACTAACCTGCTGTTAATCCAAAGCTCGTCCTCAAACATAAGCTTAGTTCAGCTCAGAGTAAGGCCATTTATACAGAACATGTCGAAGCCAAAGCAAACTCACATTACGCGCGCGCGGTTGAAAAAAGGGAAATCCCCGTAGTTTTAGTTTCAGCCTGAAGTGTTTCATGTAGCTTAGGCCCTATTTCGAATTTCACATCGCATTTTAACTTCCATGGTTTTTCATAGCAAAAGAAAACTTATGCATATCATATTGACCCTTCATAACTATTTAACCATTCAACTATCACGATTATATAACCAAAGCTGATTGGGTTCCTTTTATCCAACATAAAGAACAACGATTCGATTTAAAGACTATTTTGCATTCATGACGTCATACACACGAATTTTTGATTTTTACCGGTACGAGGAGTCCCACAGTTGAAGGTAAATAAATACCAATTTCATTGAATAATCATGTATCAGTTTATTTCGAATTAAGTATGAGATTCATCAACATGTGAATTTGTCCACTTTATTTAACGAATTTATTCAGAAAGAAAAATATTGGGAAATTAAATTAACAGAAACGCTCGTGTAGTCCCATGCGTTAAAACTGGTGTTGGCCAATCTTGTTTACAGTTTAAATTGAGAATTTTGTACGAATTTAATAATAAGGGTAGCACTATTATATGTCTGGCACCTAATATTTCTCTTGATATTGACAATAATTTTCGATCGTATTTTCCTTGTTTATGATGTTATCTTATTCTTTTATGACTAGATTCTAGGAGTATTTAATTAAGTGAGCCCAAAATGTCAAATTCCGAGCAGTAACTAACTTAGACGACGCAGCAGTGTCAATGCAAAAAGTAAAAACAAAGGTTCCCAAGTCTTTGCGCTCATTCATTTCTTCCTCCTCTTGTTTTTCTTATTATTATACTTCTTCTCTTCCTCCCACTTCTTCTCCTCCTCCTCCTTCTTCTCCTTCTTCTTCTTCTTCTCCTTCTCCTTCTTCTTCTCCTTTTTCTTCTTCTTCTCCTTTTTCTTCTTCTTCTCCTTTTTCTTCTTCTTCTCCTTTTTCTTCTTCTTCTCCTTTTTCTTCTTCTCCTTCTTCGTCTTCTTCTCCTTCTCCTTCTCCTTCTCCTTCTTCTTCTTCTTTTTCTTCGTCTTCTTCTCCTTCTCCTTCTCCTTCTACTTATCCTTCTCCTTCTTCTTCTTCGTCTCCTTCTCCTTCTCCTTCTCATTCTTCTTCCTCTTCCTCTTCCTCTTCCTCTTTCTCTTCCTCCTCCTACTCTTTCTTCTTCTTTTTCTCCTCCTCCTTCTCCTCCTTCTCCTCCTCCTTCTTCTCCTCCTTCTCGTTCTCCTTCTCCTTCTTCTTCTTCCCCTTTTCCTCCTCTTCCTCTTCCTCCTCCTCCTTCTCCTCCTCCTCCTTCTCCTTCTTTTTCTCCTCCTCCTTCTCCTTCTTCTTCCTCTTCCTCTTCCCCTTCCTCTTCCTCTTCCTCTTCCTCCTCCTCCTCCTCCTACTCCTCCTCCTCCTTTTTCTTCTTCTTCTTCTTTTTCTCCTCCTTCTTCTCCTTCTCCTTCTTCTTCTTCTTCCCAAAATCCATGACAGTGATATCTTTGTCTGCGACCTATATGTACTGTAGTCTATGTATAATATCATGATGAAGCGACAACCCGCTTCACAAAACCATGTTGAGCAACAAATTTATGATTGTAATACTCATGCTCATGGCTAAAAAAATATATTCTACATCACTCCAGCAAAGCATAGAGTCAATTCTAATGCGTAATGGCGTATTGACCTCTATTGCTGTACTACGTGCTAAGAGGCAGCAATTGCACACAATATAAACATTGCACACAATTAATATGAAGTGGCTGTTCGGCAAGTTGGACAGTAGACACACGATTTGAATTTTCAAAGTATTCTTTCTAACATTGGTAAGTTGAAAAGATTGTATTTTACTGCTATTTAGGTGTCATCAGTTGTCACTTAAGTACCAATTTTAAGTGAACTCAGTTGAGTTTTGTACAGTGGTGTTTGAAATGTTGAGAATCAATAGAGGTCATCTTAACAGTTTTTAATAGACAAAAAGTATAATAATGCTGCTACTGTATGTGTGCTCTTTGTTACAATCCATCAGATTTTAAACTGAGTTACTTAAGATGTTATGAGGCTTACTTTAATGTAAACTGTTTGAAAAAGTAAATATCTAAGAGAGTAGTATCACAAATGTTAAAAACATCCAATTTGCATTTTGCAATTAACAGTTTGGGTGCTCCATGATATCCCCTTAGATCTTGAACAGTCATGTCTTGGAGTTGGTCTCGTGACCAGCCCAAGATCTCTTGGGTGCCTTGTTGTATCTTTACCACATTTTCTTTAATTCTCACAGAAGCGCTGTCAATATGTCAAGTCTTGGGAACAAGATAGATGATGTGGATCTGACTACCACTGGTCTAAGGGAGATAGGATCCCAAGCCGTTTGGTCCCTCTCATCATGCAAGCCAGGATTTGGAGTTGATCAGCTCAGAGACAACTCAACCGGTAAGATCTGCAAATAAGCAAAACAAGCAATTCAAGACATCCAAGGGTGCTTTTATTGTCCAGTTTTTTGCCTAGAATCAGCATTTTCAAACGTCTTTCAGGCAAATTTTTAAGGTGATAAATGCAAAGCCTTTTTCAAACGTCTTTACATTGTAGATATGGGCATATTGTAACGCAGAAAAAATTGTGTTTTGGATGTGACATACATGTACAGCCAGAATCACGTTTCTGAGACATGAGAAATGCAAAGCTGTTTTGAACCCCACATACGAATTGAACATTCCCAGGCTAATTTCCGGTTCGGAGCATGTATTGTTGTTGTACAAGCATGTGTGTGTACCCGTCTATCTAGTTGACCTCCGAGAAACTGTCTGCTTCCCGGGTCAAACGGCACAAAGTACCTGCGCAGAGACAAGGCCTTTATTTTTAATCGTGAAGAGACGATAAACGCGACATCCTGCAAATCACTTTTGTATAGTGGGGTTCAATATTATAGAAACGCTGATTCTGATATACGCACCCCAAGGCAACTCCCAACTGCGATTCTTACTGGTTAAAAGTTGAATCCTATTTACCTTTACTTGTGTAACTTAATTGCCAGACGTTCAAGACTTTACCGCCCCCCCCAAAAAAAAAAAAAAAAAATAATAATAATAATATGTGCAACACAACCCTAATTGTCCCCTCTCCAATACCAGTACATTTTCCCTGAAATGTCCCCATCCAAATTACATCCAGTGGAACCCTGCTTTTATCATCTGTAAATGAAATATGCCTAACAGATATTTTCCCTTAGCTGAAAGCCATATTGGTTCATTAGTATATTATGCTTTTACATTTTGTAAGTTTTGTATTAGGTTTTCATATATGGATACCAAGCACCAAAAATGATGCAACTTTTAATAATTTTGCAATTTGTGTCTTTTTGTTTTCCTTGTAGATACCTACTGGCAATCAGATGGAATACAACCACACCTTGTCAACATCCAGTTCCGTCGCAAAACAACCGTCCACAGCGTGGCCCTCTATGCAGACTTCAAATCAGATGAGAGTTACACACCAAACAAGATCTCTGTCCGTGCTGGGAACAACTTCCACGACCTCCAGGAAGTAGAGTTGCTTGAACTCGGTGAGCCGAGTGGTTGGATCTCGATCCGCCTGGCAGACTCGGACGGGAAACCCGTCAGGACATTCATGATACAGATTGCTGCCTTGTCGAACCATCAGAATGGCAGGGACACTCACATGAGGCAGATCAGGGTGTATGCTCCAATGCAAAACACCACTAGGAACAACAGGTTACCATCCTTCTCAGGAGTAGACTGTTCTATGTATAGCACCATTAGGTAATGAAGAGCATGGGGAGAATCCAATACAGACTCAAGGAAGCTGAAGCTCGTTCATGAGACGAATTGTGATGGTGATCATCTCAACTAGAGAGTGAAATCAGTGGATGAAAGATGAATATGCAACACTTTCAAAGCACAGGATGTTATGGGTGAGCAGTTTGAACACATGACATTTGGCTACAGCTTGAGACACCAACATCCCACTAGACTGACAGTTCATGAAACAGACAGGGAAAAATGAAGAGTGTGAACGTCACATGAGATTATAAAGAATAGTGACTGATGGTGATAATAACAACATGTAGGGACATTCATGATTCAGCACTATACATCTTAAAGGGGAAGTCCACCCTGAACTTAAGTTGTTTTTAATAAAAGCAGAACAGTGAGAGAAACATATCAGTGAAGGTTTGACGAAAATCCGACAAAGGATACAAAAGTTATGAATTTTTAAAGTTTTAATTTTGTGACGTCACATGCGAGCTGCTCTCCTATACGTTGTGTACTGTAAATTCCATAAATTGCCATTTTCTCAGAAAAATAATAATTATTTTACCTGTGCATTCGATATATTATCAGACACATGCTTTTATACACGCCTCTATGAAATAGATCCATTCCTTCATCAAGAACCATGAAAAGGGGGCAATTTATGGAAATTACAGTACACAACATATGGAAGAGCAGCTCGCAAGTGACGTCACAAAATTAAAAATTTAAAAATTCATAACTTCGTTATCCTTTGATGGATTTTCGTCAAACCTTCACTGATATGTTTCTCTCATTCTTCTGCTTTTATTAAACCCAACTTAATTTCAGGGTGGACTTCCCCTTTAAGGTGATGTTATTATTATTATTATAGTTAAATAAAATATCTGTCATGTCATTATTTTCAGTAATGTTTAGTAGTTAGTATACAAATAATACACAGCAGTGAGGGCATTACCGTATTTGCCGGCGTAAAGGCCGCACCCCCGATTTTGACATTTAAAAAAAAAAAAAAAAAAAAAAAACGTTTTTTTTTTTTTTTTTTTTGTTGTTGTTGTTTTGTTGCCGAAAACCCACGCGGGGAAGGACCTTCATTTAACATCGAGGTGCAGTTAAAGGCGCTGATTTGTGCTTGTAAACTTGTCACAAAATAATAGTAACAATGTCGTTTTTAGAAGAATGTGTAAGATCATTAATGTGAATTAAAAACAAAAGAGTACTAGGTCCTAGGATAGTACCTTGTGGAACACCATTTGTTATATAAAAAAAATTGAGGAATTATTATTATAAACTACATATTGAGATCTATTAGAAAGATTACTTTCAAACCAAGATGACAGACAAATTTTAGTGTTGTTGTAGTTTCCGAGTGGTGAGTCAACACTGATTACTGAGCTGGGAGACATTGCCAGGCATAGCGCCATAAATCAAAACTAAAAAAAAAATTAAAAAAAAAAAAAAAAAAAATATTTTTTTTACTCTTTCGCCGCATAGGCCGCACCCCGACTTTTTGATATTTTTTCTTCCAAAAATACTGCGGCCTATACGCCGGCAAATACGGTAGTAAGAATTACCCACTCAAGGTACCTTTGGAATAGTCTAACACGCCCGAGGCGGCAGTAGGCGAGATCGTTTGGACTGTCTTGAAGGTACCGAGTGTGGGTAATTTAATTTTTCTAATGCCTGAACAAAATGATGTGTATTATTTGTTTTTATAAGATTGCATTTTATTTGTTTTATAAAATGATGTTTTATAACATGATTTGGATAATGACCGGTCATTAGAATTGGATAATGACCGGTCATTATCCAAATTACGCTTCAGGCAAAATAAATGCCTGGTCACGTGTACCTTACAGTTCACAATCTATCTTAAAGTGACTCTGTAACATTGTTGAAGGTTGATGAAAAAATTGTGTAATTTTTGTATGAAATGTATTCCTTCTACTGTACTTACCCCCCCCCAAAAAAAAAAAAAAATCTCAAACCACAAAGATATTTACGCTTTTCTTTGAAGATGTCACTGTGCAACACCCTCTAACAGTGATTAAAAGTAAATTCTCCCAACCGTTTTTGAAATTTCCCAACCGTTTTTCTATGAAAATAAGACATAAGACAAGCTTTTAAAAATCTGTCGACACTTAAATGTCTGGAATGGTATTTATAGCCAATTCATTGCTTTGTGAAGATTTGAATTCACCTAAAATGTAATTAAATTGTAATAATATAGTTGGGAGAATTAAGGAATCAATCAGATCAGTTTTTCCCAATTTGTATCGTTAATAATGGTCCGTTTTCACTCAAAATTTCAGATTATCTTTATTTGTACATATAGCATTGAAGTCACTACCTTAGCACCATTTTCTCTTATCTAAACAATGTTACAAAGTCCCTTTAAGTTATGCTTTTGAATATGTTAGCTTTAGATATGAATACAGTGAAACCTGTACATTAAGACCATTCAAGGGAGAAAAAAAAAAGCGATCTTGAAAGGTACATGGTCTTTAATATGTAGTTTATTTAGTGCATGTTTCAACGAGAAACACTTAGTTTATTTGAAGGGAAACAAAAGATATGGTCTTTATAGACAGATGGTCTGTGCAGCAAATTGAATGATGGTGGCCATAATGTCAAATAATTCTTTTTACATGGGGATTTGAAATAAATGGACAAGATTAAATGCAGGAATATATACCAGTACATGCAGTTTTAATTGTGTTTTTTTAAGAGTAAAGGCTTTTTGTAATTGAACTGAAGATCAAGGTATTGGCATGCACATCCTTTTCACTGTATCTCTCCTATTTCTGATTACAATTACATGTACACCTGTACTCTTGATATGCCTTCTGCTTATACATTTTTAGTATTCATGCCTTCTATATATTTCATCGTTACACCTTCCCATGTTCATTTGCGTTATTTTACCCCCCTGCCACCCCACCCCTTGCCTCACTCACTCTCCCTCCTTTTCTTTGAATCTTCTCTTTTTTATACAGTAACAACTGTCCATCTTTGTCATAAGTCACACCCCCCCCCTTTTTCCTGTCTGTCTCCCCCCCCCCCCCCCCCAACCCCCTCTCTCTCTCTCTTTACCTCATTTTTATCTCAATCATTTCATCTCCATCTGTACTTTTCTAACATGATTCTTTCCATAACACAATATCCCTCATCGATGGATATATCCAAACAAAAACAAAAGAATATTTAATTGATATAATCCGTTTATTATAAAACAAAATTTGATACATACAAAGGAGGTACAGTACTTTGGCATGATGTACATTACTTTGGTCTTGTTTGTTTTTACACAATATTTCTCAAAACTATACAATGTATTTGTCGTATCCGGACACCTACCCCCTGGACAACTACCCCCTAGGGCAACCACCCTCTAGGACGACAACCCCCAGGGACGTTGTCCGAGAGGGTAGTCGTCATAAAGGGTGATTATCTGCAGGGTGGTTGTCCAGGGGGTAACCTAGAACCTGTATTTGTACTGTATATGCATAGAGAGTAAGCACGTCTCAGCATTTTGAAAAAATAAACTTCAAGACTGAAACGAATGAAAACAATATTTGACTTTTTGTCATCATTTGGTTCTACATGTAACCAAGGTATTTAAAATAAAGCAGAGGAGTAATTACATAAATATACTATATACTGCACATGTATCTGTCTACTTTTTGAAATCATTTATTTTCCATCAATGTTCTTTTTATTCTTTACAAAATTCAACTGATTTTGATTTCACATAAGCATGAAATGTTATGTTCATTTAAAACTAACACGATGACTTTGATGAGCCCAATAATGTTCAAACACAATTTGAAAACCAAAAAAGAAAACTTCATGTGGTACACATCATACACATGTTATCTTTCTCATGATGCAATATATGTTAGAAACTTATAAAAATGGAAGAAAACATTGATAAGGTTAAGGGTTAATCATTTTCAAAAAGGCACTGTCAATCATTTTCAGCTGTTGGCATGCACAATTACACATGTATTTTCTAAGAGCCTAGTAGAAAAGATACAAATTAAATGAAACATAGACATCTCTTTGTTGCAAGATTGCTTTTTCTTCAAAACACAAGAATATTTGTGATTTTTATACATGAATTTATACATGAGTTTGTATCTTAGTTCGACTGTACTGGTATTTTCATATCTACCACTGATGACATTTTACCATGGCAACCACAATGCAGGATGTTGTTTTCCTTTACTAGTACCTACATAAAACTGAACTGGTCTGAGCTAATCAGCTCTAAGTAATCAGTTGACAAAAACTGAAATTGTATATCCTGGAAAATTGACCTTCAAATGTTGACCTTGACCTTGAAAGATAACTATTATCTACATGAAACATGTGTTCCTGAAACAGTTACTCTAGGCTTTACTTTGCCTTTTTTGTGCAATAATTTAGCAGCAGCAGAACAAAATCGATTGACCAAAAAACTTTGATTTTTTATCTCTTCTCCAAAGCCATGATTACAACAAAACAAACATAAAAAAGAACATTATGACCTTCATGTTGTAAACAATTCTGCATGTTAAATATCCATGTACATGTAATACAAAATGTTAATAAAAGTTGAAGGGCAAACTAGATTTATTCAAATGGGTGTAAAAAGAAAAAGATCTGTACATTACATGTAGTCTTAAACTGCTTGAGAAATAAAGTAAAATCAGTGTCTGAAATGTTGGATATGGACCTGTTGTATTAAGTCAAAAAACAATTTGCCAAAGGTATACTTTAGAAAGCACTTTTAAATAAAATAAATAAATAAAAGTTACTCATTTAGATCTGTAGGTAATCTAAGGAAAGAATAATACCTCACAGGACAAACAAATCTTAGCAAAATCTCCATAGTTCAGTGCAGGTTCATCAAACGACACACAACTGTCAACAGTTAGTCCAATTATGACGTCCTTCAAGTGGTCCTCAGCTCTGTGAGGGTGGCGCTACAACACTCGGGACACCTCTCAACGTCCATCAGATGAATAGTGTTGGGATGACAGGGGCATTGCATCCTGACCCTTCCAACTAACATGAGACCGCAGGAGCAACAAGCCACACTGGTGTGTTCCCTGGTAACAGATGCATCCATCCTTGTACGGTCGCGGGCGCATCCATTGCTCTCTCCTGTGGTGACTTGCTTCTGTAATGCAGGGCTGGGGATGCGGTCTTTCGTGGAGGGGAGGATGACCAGGGTCCTGGATTCCGCCTGGTTTGTCTGGGTTCCTCTGGATGTTGGTGACCTCACTGTGTAGTTGGGCAGGTTGTTGTTGGTCAACTGTAAATGTAAATGAAAGGAGAATGAGACTACATGTATAAGGAATTACATTCAAGGGACTTGGTAACATTGTTCAGATGAGAGAAAATGGTGCTAAGGTAGTGACTTCAATGCTAGATACATGTATGTACAATTAAAGATTATCTGAGAGTTTGAGTGATAAACAGACCATTATTAAAAATAAAAATTGGGGAAAAACTGATCTGATCGATACCTTAATTCTTCCAACTATATTATTACGATTTACTTACATTTTAGGTGAATGTAAATCGTCACAAAGCAATGAATTGGCTCTTTATACTATTCCAG